>PVIJ01014096.1:0-42314 GCA_004024925.1 Scalopus aquaticus | reverse complement strand
CTCCAAAGAAGAAAAGCAAATGGCCAACAGATACATGAAAAAATGCTCAACATCACTTATAATCAAGGAAATGCAAATCAAAACAACTATGAGATACCACCTCACACCTGTGAGGATGGCACACATTAAAAATGCAGGCAATAACAAATGCTGGAAAGGATGTGGAGAAAAAGGAACCCTTCTACACTGCTGGTGGGAAGATTTATTTATTTATGCATTCAAGAACTGAGGTGTAAGCTAGAGGTGTAGGGTGGTGAGAGGATTCACCAGAGACAGAAAGGGGAGCAGAACAGGCAGACTGACTGAAATACACTGCTGAGGGGAGCAGCGGGGAGACAGGAGAGGTCTGCTGCGTGCGCCACATGGGAAGCCCCCTGGCCAGGGATTGAACTTGTGTTGCAGTGACTGCGGATGGCTTCACAGTGCTGCTACTTAACCCGTTATGCCACCAGGGAGGCCCCCTTCAAGGTAAATTTTACTATTGTCCATTTCACAGCAACACCCAAGCTCCCTAAGGCAAAGTCGCTGGGTTTTTGGAAGGAGGTAGTGGATAAGTTGGGGTTCCAGTTGGGGTCAGCCTGATGTCCCTGTTGCTGTTCTTCCTCCTATGTTGCTTTTTTTGGGATATATTTGTTTGAAAAATACCACTGATGGGCAGAACTGAAAGCAGTCTGAGAGATCATCAAATCTGTTGAAGCATCTGGGGGAATTTTTAGGAAGCAAGTGCAGGAAACAAGGCTCACACTCAGGGTGTAAGTCATGGAACTTCTTGCCAAGTCCTAAAACTCAGGGGAAGCTACTGTCCACAGAAGAAGGACTTCACTGGCTCTCTAAAATAAAAAGGCAGTTTCAAGCATGGCTGGATCCAGGACTCAGTATGATCAGGATTTGTTGTCCTCACCCCTGAGTTCTAATTTCCTTTCTTCATTGTTTTTTCCACCCTCCATGTCTTAGCTCTGGAAGCGCTAGGATGGCGTCCTTGCTGTGCTAGTCAGGAGACACAATCTCTCTTCCAGGTTTGATCAGCTCCTTCCCAGCCGCAGATGGGTCATGCCCCCTTCCCTGAGACAGTTTCTGAATTCCAGGGAGAGATCTCTGTGACTGGTGAAGGAAGAGCTCCCAGGTCCACCCCAAACTGAATAGAAGGGAGAAGCCATTGCCTCTTGCTGTTAGAGGAAAAAGGGGTTTGAATGGTGGAAGGCAAAATCAACAGCTGTCGCCCATGCCTGAGAAGGCTCAGGGGGATTGGAGGTCATTTAGGTTCGGCCTACACTGAAATTTCCCTCTGGCATCTCAGAGGTAGACTCCATGGCCCCTGGCACCTCCCTTCCCCAATCAGTAGGGTGCCTGGGACTGTTGGTGTGCCAGCCCCGAGAGGGCCGCACAGCCAGGACCCCACCTGAGTGACGTGTGGGATTGGGAGAGTGCTGGCCGGTACACCCCAGTGAAACTAGGGTGTCACACACGTGGGTGACAGACGTTGAGGGAGGGTGAGCCCCTCTTTCCATTCAGACCACTTCTCCATCACCCCAGCTGAGAAGTGTCTTCCCCATTTCTGTCTCAGGACTCCTCCTCGCGCAGGTGAAACTCTGCAGCTGTGAGGTTGGACAAATCCTTTAGAAACATCTGGCCCAAGTTTTCTGTTAGATTTTTGACCAGGCTGAGCCAAACTGACCTGAGTATCTTTCCTAACCCAACACAACAGAGCGGGGCACCACACACCAGAACCAGGAGTTCCGGAAACGCCACGACCTTGAGAGCTGGAGAAGGTGGGTCTCCTGAAGCCCCTGCTCTAAGTGGGGGACCAGCTCTCGCGGGGACAGCCTGTCTGTGGGGCACTCACACACCCGGCCTCGGCCTTGAATATCCCCAGGAAACTTCAGTGCTGAGGAGTGGCTGTAGGTCCAGACCCCGACCCCAGTATTTGGGCTCCCGTTCTGCCTTAGGTGAAGTTAAATATTGTTTGTAGATGATACAGATAAATGGGCTCAGCCGTGAGCCTGCCTGGATGGTTAAAAGGATGCTGTTTATTTCTCTAAGAGCCTGCCCAGCTGGGTAAGAGGGCCGTTGGACCCGTGCCTCCTTTCGCAGAGCCTTCCTGTTCATTTCAGGACCCGACTGCAGAGAATGCACTTAGCTGGCTTGCCTGGTTCTCATTTGTCAAGCTCCTATTGGACCCACATGCCCCAGGCAGTCAACCCTGGGGGCACAGGAACTTGTCATTTCCCTCCCTCCGAGGCCCCGCACCCACCACCAAGGATGGTGCCAGCGGTTTATGGCTGCTCCATCGATGGAAACCGAATTCACTGTAAGAAAGAGTGATGGATTAATTAGAAAATTAGAAGAAGTCCTCAGGCTTCAAGTGCGTAAAAGTGCAATAGCTGAGTGACACGGAACAGTTGGTCCATGTCCACCAGGCAGAGAAAACAATGAAAGGAGATTTATGCAAAGATCTATGGAATGTAGATCAGCCATTAGGAAGGACAAATTGGAAATGGTTGTGAAACTCATTGAAATGCTTTTGGCTGTAGGAAGGGTGTTGGGTTCAAGAAACTGCTGGGCTGACATCAGCTTCTTAAGGCTGGCACAGAAATCAGGGGGAGCTCTTTTTGGCACCTCTGATCTTAAGGCAAGTGAATGCCAATGATTGCACTTTCATTATCGCACTTGAACTGGTTTTTTCCCCCATAAAGTAGAGAGAACTGTGCCTGTCACACAGATGAGGAAACTGAGCCTTAAAGCTTTCAAGGTTACAATGAGGAAAAGTTGGAAACTGTATTGTATTTATATCTGAGGCCCTCCCCTCCCCTCCCTTTCCTTTTCAAATAATGAAATTCTAATTTGGCTGATCCATTAACACTTTCCGGTCTGCTCACGTATTAGTACGTGTTTTTGTCACCAGGATCAGGTGGCCGCTCACATATTAATACGTGTTCATCTAGTCTCCAGTTTTTCACGCCACGGCAGATTTATTGGGAACTATTAGGAGCTATTTGATCGTACTCAGTCTAGAAGCTTTACACATTGTTTTGGTGAAAGTGTGAGGTGTTTTATGAGAGATATTAAGGTTTTTTTAGTATCCAGTAGTTCAGGAGTTGTGTGTGTTTTATTGAATGCTTACACCATTCATGTGGTGGCACAGAAAATGGCCGGCCCCAAGGGCTGATAAATTTAAAGGGCACCGGCACACAAAGTGTTAAGTATGGAGTCCACTCAAGAGCCCTGTGAGTTGTTCCCTTGGAAAGCCATCTGTGGCTCAAAGGCATGGCCCATGGGGACCCAAGGATGAACTTCACAAGGTAAATAAATCTTCTGAAATCTACATGAGAAGTCTTGAGTATAGGTGCATTTTGGGAAGATATCATAATATTTATCCTGTTCTTAAGGGCTTCATCACACCCCAAAGGTAAAGAATGACCGAAGACTTGCTGGGCTAGGGCGGGGAGGTGCCCGGTTGATCAGCACTGGGCCGCTGACCAGTAGAGTGGTGAGTTGTGCTTCCTGAGCTTCAGACTCTCCATCTATACAATGGGCCTGTTGAAATAAATGATTGTAAAAGTTAGAATGTTAAAATGTCAAAATGGCCAAAACAGACAGGCACCAGAAATGACCACTAGCAGCCAAAAAGCCTGTAACTTAAAGATAAAACCTCCTCGGCCAGGGGCAGAAGTTCTGGGAATATGTGTCTGTAAACCTAAAGGTAGACCTTCCCCTTTACACGAGGCAAGAACTCTGTAAAACTCCAGGAACTCGTGAGATAACAGCACTGACCATCTGTTCCTCAAGAATGTGTAACCCCCTGCCCTACGTCATGTCATAGCCTCAGTTTGCCCGCGAAAATGCCTTTATAAGCTGACCCATTTCTGTACTTGGGGTCCTCATTTTGCCTACTGGGCTGATTTGGACCCTAGCTCAAGCTAGCAAATAAACCACCGCTTTGCTGTTTGCATCGAACCTGCCTCAGTCGTGATTTGGACCCGTATCCATACTTTAACATGATCTCCGGAGTCCCTGTTTATTTCAACCTCCCATAATTAACTCCATTTATAAGGCTATCTGATTAACCTTCTGAAAGGCATTTTTAACCCTAACTGCTTTAAAAACATTTGCTTCTCAGAATTCTTAGATTGTCAAGATCTTATCATTTTTAAAAATTTTGATACATACAGAAAATTTACATGCCAGAGCTAGGTTTATGAGGTGTTTTGTCGGGTGACAGATGTAAGTGGCAAGAATAAACAGAACGGCACAGGAAGGCCTGTCTGGCTTGGCGCAGAAGCTCCTCTTGTTGCCAGGGGCCAGTCTGGATTTTCACCAGGAAAGAAAGCAATGAAGTGCATGTGATTTCCACTGAAAAAGTTTCTTTTGCCCCCAGAATTACCTCTCTGAGAGTACCCAGTGGGAATGAAAGGATGATGTTGACCATAACCCTGTTGCTTTGATTTGGGGAAATCTCATAAAACATGATTTCCTGGTTTTGGTGGTCCCTCAGTACCCAATAATGTAAACTGCTCCTTTCCCCAAAGAATGAGTGGTGCACTGATATTTAAAAAAAAAAAAAGATGAAAAGAAAAGAAAAGAAAAAGGAGTTCAACTCTCAGAGGCACGTTAAGCTCAACGGTGAAACCTTAGAAGACAATATTTTTTTTTTTTTCTCCAGCGCATGCAGTGAGTTTCTGTGGTTGGGAATCAACTACTATTAATAAGTAATCATCACCCTGATTTGTAGAAGAACATTTTCTATTTTTGTCATAAACTTGCTTTAGAGAAGGAGGAAACAGTGCCACAAGGCTCACCCTCAAGGTTTATAGGGTGAATCATTTTTAGGTGACATGGGTTTGTTACAGGGTAGCCCCGATATAAATGGGGTGTGTGTCTGTGAATTCTCACCCGTGCGCTTAAAAGGGACTTATAAGACTCAACTGCAGACACACACAATAAAGTTAATAGAAAGGGGTTATTTACAAAAAGGGAAGGGCAAAAGATAAAGAGTAAATTGGTGAATTCGTACTACCAGTTCCTCTGAGCTGGAATCTCAATTGCGCACTCAACAGCCATGAGCAATAGAGAGCCAAAGCTCACATATCTGATCTAATATACCAAAATACCATTTCCTAACTCCACCCTCAGTCCTCAGCATCCTTCCCTCGGGGATGATGGCATTCTGGGATTCATAGTCCTCGGTGTCTTGGATCTCTCTGGCTTGAGGTGGGGGTGGGGTCCTGGGACACTCCCCTTTCCTGAGGACCACACTCTTACAGGTTGATACTGGTGTGTCTTTCCTGTCTATCAAAGAAAGATGATTCAAATCCAAAGTTTAAAAGTTGAGATCAATGATCTATTGATGCTAGAGTTTGTGGGAGGAAATTACTTGAAAGTGCAGCTTTTGGGGCCTCCCTGGTGGTGCAAGAGGTTAAGTCTCAGCACTATGAAGCTATCCACAGCCACTGCAGCACTTGTTCAATCCTTGTTCAGGGAGTTCCCACATGGCACAGCAGACCTCTCCTGTCTCCCTGCTGCTCCCCTCAGCAGTGTATTTCAGTCAATCTGCCTGTTCTGCTCCCCACTTTGTCTCTGGTGAACCCTCTCAACCCCCACAGCTCTGGCCTGCACCCCAGCTCTTGTATGCATAAATAAATAAATGTTAAAAAAAAAGAAAGAAAGAAAGTGCAGCTTTCCCAGGCCTTGTTAGCTACAGAAAGCCGGGGACAAGTCAGATATCAACAGGGAGCCCAATTTGGGTTGATTCCACACGACCAAGGGCAAAATAGGTAAACCAGGTGGAGGTTGTAATTCTTCTCCTTGTTCAGCAGTGGGGGTGGGCGGCCATCCCAGCTACATCAAGATCCGTCAGATGTGGGATTTCCAGTCATAAAACCAGGTCACTTGTCACTGACCCCAGATTAGGAGGTTTTCAAAGGGTTGAGTGTTCAAGTAGAGGCTGAACAACCAGTTCTCGGGGTGAGTCAGGAAACCTCTGTTCTGGGAGAGGAGAATGAGCTCAGGAGCCTCTGTGGAGTCACCCAAGTCAGAGACACTGGAGGATCTAGCAGGACAGTCGGTGGTGGAGTCTCCCTGGTTACGGAGCCCCCGGATGGCACATTCTTCTGTGTTTAGAGCTCCAGTGAGTTGCACATGCTAAGATAGTCCCTAAGTCCTGGGGGGAGGATTTCTGCAATAAAACTAGTAGTTAAAGAAAATATTTTAGGTAGAAGTAGACATTCAGCTTGATTATGCTGATGTTTGGCATGTGTATAATGAGAATCAGAAGACTAGAATTCAAGGATGGTGTGAACATTTGCTTAGGAAAACAGTGATCCTGGCTACATCATCAGTGTCCAGCTTCATCCCTGGTGGCCTTTGAGGGATCCTGCTTTCTTTTCTAATTCCTCTCCTGTTTTCTATTAGGATTATTCTCTATTCTCAGCTCTGCATATGAGTCAGTTTCCCAGCTATACACCACCCCGTCCTGAGCCCTTTCTGGTGAATTGCTCTGCTCTGCTGGTACATAAGACCAGGTCACCATGTTCACAGACAGAGGTCCCTTGCTTGGCAGAGGGGCATGGGGCTGTGGGGCTTGAAAGTCACTACCTGCATGGAGGGCGAGATAATCCAGTATTGCCTTAAATAAAGTGAGCTCTGAGTTCTGTTGCTAGAATCCTTCCTTCCTTCCTTCCTTCCTCCCTCCCTCCCCCCTCCCTCCCTCCCCTCTCCCCCTCCCCACATGACCCATCACAAAATACTCAACATAATTAATATGTAATGATTCATTCTGCTGTTGAAAACTGCTGTTTTCAGTCAGTGCCAGGGGTTCTGCAGAAGTTTTGCAGGATCTTCCAGAGGACCAGGGGGCTGGGCATGCGGGCGCCAGCATTCCCTGTTCACCCAACCCTGTCTCATGTTCACTCACAACAGCTCTGTTTCAACTCTCTGCCACACCCTGGATTGCCACATAACACTGCTCACAGGTCAATTCTTTTTAATGACTCTTAAAGGTAATTATTTAGCAGCTCATTCCTTTGTACCCGCAGCCACTTGGACTAATCTTATCACCCTGTTTGAAACTCTTCACTTCCTAGGCCCTATCTTTGGTCCTACCTTCAGATCCTTAAAATTTGGACATATGTTCTGCTTCCACCTCTGGGCTCACTTAGTATTTTTCTTACTGTGCAGTTGTCCCCCTTTCCCCCACCATACCCCCAAAGAGATCAAGTGCCCTCAGCGATTTTTGATGAGCACCTCTAGCTTTGCTTTCCAGCTTCACCTTCTTTCCCCAACATCTTAGCTGGTTCCTGGTCACAACCGTTTTGGTCCCCTCTTATTATGGAAGAAAAGTTTGAGCACCGACATAGAATTTCCTTGGGCCTACTCTAGAATTTCCTTGCTCAGAGGATCCTATAGATCTGTGTACTGTGCAGCCATTTTATAACCGATCTCAATGACTTATCGCCCAAGAACAGTAGATAATTCAATCCCTTATGTTTTCAAAGGCTGACTCCAATTGTTTTACTGACTAAATCTCTGCTAAGTCTCCATTTGCCTTTCTGAGCATGGTGAATATCTTGCCCACAGAATCTGTGGAATTCTTGTCTCTTGAGGCCTATGAAATTGAGCTGGACCTGTTCCTCAGCAGGACGACTGCCGTGTGGGTGAGGGCTGGAGAGGATTAGTGGGCAGGTCCGTTCCGGTCCAGTTTGGGTGACGTGAGTCTAACCAGATGGGGCCGACGCGCATTGGACATCGACGACGCTGCCTCTGTGCCTGGCGTCCTGGGTCCACTCTCTGGTTCCTGTATATTTTCTTTGGCCCGGGCTTCCCATTTGTGATGCACACCAGGTGTGTCTCAGAAACGCTCTGTGTCTGACATGGAGCAGCCTGCACAGGCTCCTGAAGGCACTGAGCACATCGTGTCTGCACCTCCGTTTTCATTTTCTTAGGGAAACCCCACGATCCTTCCCAGATTGCAGCTTTTAGTGTATGTTATTTATTTGCATATAGCCAAAGACATGGCTTCTTAATGTTACGGTGTCAGGTCTGTGTCTGCAGAAAAATAATAAACCGTCGAACAATATCACACCATGTACGGTTTTTCCTTAGAGCAGAGCGGGAAAGTTATTCGACAGTAATGGAAGGAGACTTGGAGTGTCATTAGGTAAATACAACTTGCTTAGAGGCCGGACCTTCTATGAGTTGCGTCATTATGGATGGGGCTTGCGTACTCCTGGGAAACATGCACTCTCTGCCTTCCGTGGCTTTCTCACCTACTCCTGCTGAGCTTTAAAAGCAGTGAAGACCGGGATGCAATTCCTGGCGTCTCTTGGTAATAACAGTAAAGAGGTTTCATTGAAGTTCATGTTGGGGTTCAGCAGCCCAGAACCCTGTATCTCATGCTGGGCCCCTTCCAGAACTGGATGTGGAAACTGACTATTCAGGTAAAGCCGTCTGCACTGAGTCCTATGCCCACGAGTGCTGGGTGCTGGTGGTGGTTGGGCAAACTGTTTCTTTCCCATATTGAAAAGCGACCCACAGCACTTACTGGTCTCTCTCCCTTCTTGCGCTCAAGCATGATGACTCCTGATTGCAGAGAGGACAAAATCAAAATTCCTTAGCTTAACATTTACAGTTTTTCATAGTCAGGTATCTTTTCTAGTCTCATGATGCCTTGATCTTTCTTTTTGAATGATAACCTTAAAGACTTAAAACCACTTGTCCTTCCCAAATCAACACTTTGAAGCACCTGTCAAAGTTTTTGACCTACTCATCCGTTTATCTGGGTTTTCCAACACACTCACTCACTTCCAGGAAACTTCCATTCGTTCTTTGAAGTGCAGCGCGAGTGCGTTCCTTTCATTCCAAATCTTCATCCAGCATCTCCAAAACACTGGATGCCAGGACTGTGCTTGCCCTCTTGGAACTAGTGTGGTAGGAAAGACAGGAAACTTGACAAGGAGTTCCAACCAGCATGCATTTTTAATCACAGAATTGTCCAGATTGTCTGAGATGAAGCAACAGTGCAGTGGAGTTTAAAAGCACAATTCTGTTTGGAACCAGTTTTGAAACTGGCTAGAGACCAGTCAATTCCCTGTCTTGAGCATCTGCTAAGGGGCTCACCTCCTCCCACCTCCCTTCCTGGGAACGCTGAGCCTCCGTAATCCTGCCCTCGTCTCCCAGGACCAAGTACCCAATAACCTGAACAGCCCCCTAAGGCGCAGAGCCTTCTGAGCTTCCAGCTAGCCTGTGCGGATTCTGTTCACTTGACCTTGCATGTTCCTTCCCACAGAAACCCCCGCAAAAGTGCTCTGCCCTTCTCGTGACTGCCCAGGCCTGTGCGGGGCTTGCCGTGCTTTTCTCAGGAAACTGCTGAGAACAAAACTCCAAAACTCCTTTCAGCTTCCGGTTCTTTATCCTCATCGCTCCCTCCCTCCCTTCCCCCACAGCTGTTGTATTAAATAAGAACATGCAGATAGTGGCCTGCTGAACGAGGCACCAGCCTTCTGCAGCAGGTGAACTCCTGCCTCGGGGAAGAGAAAATGGCTTGAGAGAAGGCAGCGTCTGAAAACCCCCATGCAAAGGAAGTCACGATTTCCTTTGTCCCACGGTCAGCACTTACGGATCCCCGAAATGGGAGGCTGGGGGCGCTACGGGCTAGGCGAAAGATAGTTCTTCATCCCCTGTCACGAGCAAGCCGGCTGGAGACAGAGGTTCCCAAGGGCCTGTGTCTTCTAAGGGGCTTGGGGTTGTGGGCTTAACTCTTGATGGTTATTTAGGTGAGGTTGTGCTCCCCAAATTATGTAGTTGTGTAAATGGCGAATCAGTAAAATTTGAGAATAACAAATTCAAACAGACTGACAGTGTCTCCATCAAGGATACAAGGTAATGGATGCAGATAAAGCAAAACTCACAGGCAGTTTTCAAAGCCTTGGCACATGGACTAGCCTGGCCTTACGGGGTGAAGTTTCACTAGGAATTTAGAGGGGTCAAACCTATGCTCAGCTACTTACTTGCACGTGGTGCAGACCATTCCCCTTTTGGTTTTCTGAACCATAAAATTAATAACACTTAACTCAGTGGGATTTATTTTTTGATGGAATTAGATATTAAATGTAAAACATCCAGTATAGTGATGACTAATAATATTAGGCTACTTAATTATATATATTTAATTATATAATCATTTATATTATGTAATATATAATTAATTATGTAATTAATGGCATTGACACTGATATTAATTATATATTATATATTAATTATAGGTTCCCTTTATCCTTCCTCCCCTCATCTTAGATTGCTCATTAGAGGTGTTTTAGAATTGTGGATTGAATCAGGACGAAAATTGGAACAAACTCTCTTACTAGTGTTAACTTTGCCCATGACTCTCTAAGAATCATTGACTCAGAAGTACTAGGAGCTCAGAGGACTCCATGCCCAGTGTGTCATATGTGATGTGCACAGAATGTGATGTGCACAGAATGTGATGTGCACAGAATGTGATGTATACAGAACAGCCAAGTTCCAAGGACCTGACTTTCACTATTCACATTGTCATCAAGGTCCTGAATTCCTTTATTTATTTTCTTGTCTGCTAGATCGCAAATTCTTTTGGTCAGATACTATATTATTCATCTTTATCCTCGAGCACCTCTCAGAGCCTGGCACACAGTAGGTGCTCAATAAACATCAATCAAAAATTTGTGAAGGTGGTTACTGGAGAGGAATGTGGTTCGGAGGTGGGCAAAAGAGGCCACAGGGGGTCAAATGCATAGTGATGATGGAAACAGGACTTTTGGTGGTGATCACGATGTCGTGTTTATGGCGTAGAATTAAAGTACTTTATGGCAGAACACTATATAATGTTATAAACCAATACTACCTCTATAAAAATTTATGTTTTAAAAATAGTGAAAAGGTAATTGGATAAGTGAATGAATATCATGAGATTACACAAATTTTTATTTTGGGGTTTTTAATAGTTGCCTCATACCAATTCTGTACCATGTTGATTTTCTCAATTATATGAAACTCAATATAACGTGCTAATCCATTTTTGAAGTTTAAATAATTTCCACATAACCAGTAATTACTTCTTAAGAATCATATCCACACTGAATTTCTTTCCCTCTAGATCCTCAACATGGAAATTATGAGTTAAGAACTTATTGCATGTTTTTCTTTGAACTGAATGAGATTTCCAGCAGATGTTTGAACTATTAACTATTCTCACCACCATCATATCAGACCTGACTGTAAAAACTCTATGAGAAATTGATCACACATTTTCCCCCCTCCGGTTGAGGGATGTGGTATGTCCTCTCTTATATCACTGCACTTTGGTTATTTTCTACCAAAGTAATTTTATGTCAAACAAAGGCATTATGTCCCCTGGGAAGCCGTGATGTCCATTACTGGACATTTGAAGCAGCGTTTGGCTCTACGTCCTCAGGATAGCTTTCGTTAGAAGGTTGAAATAACACTCTTTTCATGTTCTTCTAGATGTACAACTTTAGCAATTCTTTGAGGGAGGAAGAACTCTTCTCAAAATTCTATTAGTCAAAATCTGAGTAAGCCCCAATACTGGCATTCTGGAAAGTATTTAAATGAGTTCCTTCCAGTTATTTTAGCAGTAATGGAATTCAGTTCAGGAAGTTTATCTTAAACCCGATCTCAGTGGATGGCAGTGAGCTTTTCACCTTGACTGATGGACGATAGAGAGTCAAGATCTCTCTGAGGTATGAATTTTGCCTCTTTTTATATCCCTACCCATTCTGGCTATACAGCGTATTTCATGAAAATGGAGTTTTATCTAACACAGATCCCAATCCAATTGGATTCCTTGTTATCAGATTGGCCTACTCAGAAGAAAAAATATTGTAGTTCATATTTACCAATATTGACCTCAGTCTAACCCCTTGGCGCTTACAAAAATAGTCTCGATTTCTCAGTGATAACATAGGAGGAGCTGTTTGGGTTGGGCAGAGCACAGTTGCATATTTATACTCTGAAGGCTGTTTTGTGGGGAGGTGCAAAAATATTATTAGCCAAATGAACATTAGCATTTTTGCAATACAGTGTGAGTTTTTGTAATATCAGATTCAGAAGGGCAGAAGAATTGAGCTGTTTTCTCCTTACAATCTTATTAAATTGGAATATGAATTCAGCCATAATTTATTAAGTTTATCTTAAGAAAATGTCTATGATATTGCTGGGTATAGAAGAAATATGCAAGTGTGGAAAGAGACTGGAGATTGATGTAATTCTGGACAAGTTTGGTCATCTTGTTGCTTCTCACTTTTTCTATGTAAAATGGGGTTTACAGTTTCTTCTTTATTTGCTCTACAGAGTTAATATGAAGGTCAAATGTGAGTGTGTGCATGGAAGCAACATGTAATCTGGAAAATAACTTAGGCTTGACTAGCCAGGCTGAGGTTGAGAGAGAGGCTGGGGTAGCAGATTCTCCTCCCAGACCATACAGCTACCCCACGGCTGGTCGACTCGTTGGGCGCCTCTCATTTAGCATCCGGCAGCAGGGACCTGCTACTTACTGTCTAGGGAATTCCCCTTGGGTCACCAAATCTGAGGGCCCTTAACTGATGTAGTGAACTGATTCAGGCTGTGGTGGTGCTGCACGTGGCAGGTGGTGGCCAGGTGTCTTTATCTATACACAGGGATGGCAGAGTCTTTAGATAAGAAAAAGCACATATATGTATTTCTATGGGAATTCCAATAGGTTATATATAATATAAATGGAGATTCAATTTTATTCAAAGCTAATGGGAAAAAGAGGAAATTTCCATGAAAGTAAATGTGGATAGATCTTAAATCAAACAGTCAACTCCACATACATCGTGATCACCACCAAAAGTCCTGTTTCCATCATCACTATACATTTGACCCCCTGTGGCCTCTTTTGCCCACCTCCGAACCACATTCCTCTCCAGTAACCACCTTCACAAATTTTTGATTGATGTTTATTGAGCACCTACTGTGAGACAGCTGACATCTCTGCGACTGTCATGAATAGGTCCCTGGTCTTTCAGGACAAGGGCCTGCACCTACGAGTTGAGAACCTACTTAGCTTTAGCTGCAGTGTCTTCCATCCACATTCTTCTCTTTGTGATAGTTTCTTAAATTTATACCTTCCCTCACCTTTAAGGGTCTAATTTCCAAGGAGTGTGGCCTTTTACTGTAAAGTGGGATTTTTAAAATGACTGTTCTTCAGGAATTCCAGGAACCATCTTTTGTCAAAGGATTAAGAAAATCATCTTCTCTTGCCTATTTCACTTCCAGAACGTGTAATATAACTACACCGAGCCCAGTTGGCCCGTTTTCCCAAAGCGGGCATGGGGTCAGGTACATGTGGTTCTTTGGTGTGAATGTGTCATAAATTGGAACATAACAGTTATGTGCACACGTATACAGCTCAGTCCCAAGAGATCCGTTGCCACTGAACTTAATGCTTTGAAGTGTAGTTGGAGAAAGTTGATCTCAAACTAGGACGATGCACAAAAGGTCTTTGGCTGTATTGAGCAGGTTTCACATTCTTCTATTCAATCCTGTCTGTGGCTCTGGTTCCAAATGCAAATTATCTTGGTAGATACGCAGTGACATTTAGGAGCAAGAATCTTAAAAATTACCATGTTTAAGAATGGGGTGAGTGTACAGAATCTCTTTGAGAGCGTAAACTAACAAAATTTGGCACAGCGTTCAAAGTCAATAGCTTTTTAAAGAATGAAACTGCAGTTGAAAATTTGGTGGACAACTTGGAGGACATGTATAGTCTATCCTGATTCTATAGAAGTAGACATATGCTATAAAGACTTACACATCATGCAACAGAGCTGCAATTGATCTCAATGGGTATCGATGAAACTTTCATTTACTCTACCTTCTCTCTGTAAGTCAGGGTATTCTCTTTCTGAGGTGAGTCTTAAAGAGGAGTCTAGATTATCACATAGTGTGAGCAAGGGAGAGGAGACTTGGAAGAATAGATGACACGGCTGGAGACTGATGGTTATTGGAGACAGATACATTCTTTGAAGAGAAGAGAGCAGTGGGAGGCATGTAATAAGAAACCAAGTTGGGGAGGTAGCTGAGGGTCAGGGTATGGAGACCTTGAATACTGCCAAAGAGCACAGGACTTAATTTGTGCTTATCGTAGTTCATCTCTTGGTGAACTAAGCAGAGGTTCCTTTTCATGGAATTTCCCTTCTAACAGAGAAGTAAAATAAACAAATAGTCAATAAAGATCAGGTAGAGACAGAAAAATGGAATAGTCAAGGTTAAGTCCGTGAAACTTGTTTGAGGTTGGAGCAGAGCCTGGTGGTTGTCCTTCAAAATCCATTTCCCCACTATTATTTAAAATATAACTTGTGATTGTTTAGGTGTGTGTATGACCTGCAATAAGGCTGCCTTTCCCAGCTTCCCTTGCGGTTGCTTGTGGTCACGTGACCAAGATCTACGCAGTGGGAAGTAAGCGGAAAGTGGAGCTGGCTGCGTGGGAGACAGGTGTCCTGCACTCCTTGCTCCCTTTCTTTCTCATCCTTCCTTTCTTTCTGATGACTGGAATGTGGACAGGATGGTTGAATACCAAGCAACTATCTTAATACCTAGGTGAAAACCACGGGTTGAGGGTGGTCGAGCCGTCAAACATAAGGCGTGAGCTTGCCCATGTTAGACTGCTTACCTTGGGATTCTCTTCTGTGAATGATAAATAGACCTCCATCTTGGCTGAGCCACTTGTATTTTAGGGTTTTGGGGTTTCGTTTTGTCTCTCAGAGTTGACATAAATCTTAACTGGCTTATAAGACCACACGGTCAGTAGTGTACCTAGGCTTCTAGCTCAGCTCCTGTGACTCCGTATAAGTTGCTATTTTACCCCACCCTGGCACCTCCACCTTCCCCACTTTCAGGGTTCCTGTTAAGATGAAATGAGGAAACAGGTAACAGCATTTTATAAACTGGAAGGTCTCATTTACATGCAAGTGAGAAGCAGCATTTCACATTTGTGGAGAGCCGTGGAAAAATACTTAATGTCTTAGCTTGCCTGTTGGTTGAACAGGTAGAGGGGGAAAGCAAAAAGCCATGTTGTGCTAGAAACTTGGATTCCAAATGAACCGGAAACTCCTTTGGCTAATTCTTGGGCCAAAAGATTCCTTTCAAGTGGGGAACGATGAGTTTGTACTGAGTGTCCAGGACCTCTCTACCTCACTGTGGTTTAGTGCTGCCCAAACCTCTGTGTAAATACATCTACAGCTTAAGTAAAATAGGAAGGCTGGGGGATCTCAACTGCCGGAGTTGGGATATTCTCTGCCTCCAACATCTGCTCCTGAAGGAAATTGTATCACTGCTAAGTCATATTCCTAGTGTTGGAATTTAAGTTGCTTTAGGAGCCAGTGGTCAGGTTTTCAGAAACTTGTTTGCTTTGTGAAGAGTATTGAGGTCAGTGTTTGCTGGCCAGAGGTCCCAAGCAGAGTCGGGTTTTCACACAGGGCTTTTCATATTTTCTGCCTTGAGCCAGGCTCAAATACCAAGAAGTCTCAAGAGGGTATTTTTGCAAATTCACTCTTTTTCCTTTTGCAACTGGCAGAGGGCAACAAAGCCAAGGCTTAAAGCTTCGCATCTGCTCTGAACACCTTGTTCCGGTTCCTTTGAAAGGTGTTGGGTTGCACCCCAAAGCAAACATTGTTTCAGAATGGTCTGAAGTTGTTTACAGCTCTTGCTGCATAATTCAAGACTGATAATACCCGCTTGTGAAAAAAGAGGGCAAAATATAGTCCTTATTCTAGAGGCGAGTCAAAAAATACAGTGACTGTTGTAAGCAGGGTGAGGAAGTCATAATTAAAATAATATCTCACGCTCTGAGCATATTTAGACACAGGCACTGTGTTATCAGCCTTTTACATATGTGGTATTGAAAAATTTGAAAAAATGATTGAAAAATTTAATGTCAAGCGACTCTCTATAGGTGAGAACAGATATTGCTTTAGTGCTGAGTCTGAGCCCTGGAAGTTCCTTGCCTGCAGTGAGATAGACAGTAATTTTTATTGCAAACCAGTGAGGGGGGTTCTTGGAGAATCCAAAAAGGTTTTTTGCTAAAAATATCAAATAAAACAAAATAAATGATAAAAAAGCCCTTCTCTTTGCCCAAAACAATGGCTGGCATTCAGAGATCTGGACATTTATATCCTTCAAGCAGAGGGTCTCCTTCCTAACCTTCCACAATCAGTTACTACCATCTTTGGCCCCCATGAATAGGTTCACTCTTTGAGGTGTGGGGCCGTTTAAAAGAAGACAAAGTCTTCTGTTTGTCACAGGAACTTAAGCTAGTACTTTGGTGTCTTCACATCTCCCTGGACGACAGGGGATGCGGTCTAGGGCATGTTTGATCAGCACCCTAGCTTCAAAGTGGACATTCTGGATAATGTTAAGGGTAGAAAGAATAACACCAACCTCATTCTGCCATCAAGACCTTTCTCCTGAACTCGGATGTGTTATCTTAGGCCGCTCCTTTCCTAGTCTCCTGTGACATCTTCCATATCTGGAAAAATCCAGCCTGACCCTCTTGAGTTTGGTTTTCTCTCTGTTCCCAACATTCATTGATTATAGCTAACTTTTGTAGAGACTACCTATCGTTCGAGGGATAAATGGAGGTCAGTTGCTCTTAGGAGAAGTGGGCTGGAGATTATCATCACTGATTCTGTTTAACAGAAAAGGAAATTCAGATGACAGAGAAAGACCATCAGATTGATTCATAGTAGAGCACAAAGGCAAAGAAGTACTAACCAGCAGATCTTTGACTTCGCATCTCTGCTGCTTCAGCACACAGCCCCTTCCCAGCAGCCTCCCTGCTCCTTACACTCTCTCCGAGGACACATCTCCCAGACTTCACAGCTTACCCCTTGTTTAACTAATTCACCATCACTCCATGTGGGTTACTCTGGTTTTACTCTTTCAGTACAGACACAAACTATTTTGCCACAATTAATGTTTTGGTCAACAATGTGCAGACTTAAAGCCCCGAGTTATATGACTAGGCAAATAAAACCAGACCACAAAATTTGGTCAGCTCTGGCTGGCTCTGGTTCCCCGCTCATAGGCAAGCCAGCGGTGCGACTGCTTCCCTCAATCCTCAGGAAAATCAGAGTGTCCTATGATGCCTCTTTGTCCCTTTAGACAGACGCAGAGCCAGCCTGTCGAAATTGTGGGGCTCAATATTTAATTTGTGTAATGCAGTGGAACAGTTTCAACAGGCAGAGATTAGTCAAGTCTCCAAACTGAAAAGCTTTCACATAGCTCTGAGAAGTGTGAAGTTCTGGCTCTTATCTCAGAAAAGTTGCTGCCGGGGAGTCCATGTGATTTACATTCCAAAAAAGTAGATATAATCGTGCTTTTTTTAGTGGAGGAGCTCAAGCTGAAAAATAGAAATTATTGATTTTAGGAATAAATATATTTTCTTCAATGATTTAGAAAGCTCTGTTTATTCATTTACCGACATGTTTAGAATATATAGTAGCCAGTGTGTCTGCAGATATATTTATGTTGGACTGTTTGGCTTTGCTTCACCTCTGTAATAACTTATAACAGTTTTAATGTAAACCCAGTGCTGAACAGGTCACAGAGGTCCTGGGGTTTAACCAACGTCTCTGCAGATAAACCCCCCAGGGCTGGTTCCTACCTCTGAGCTCTGACTCATCCCCGGGGCGTCTGGAAACTTTTCACTTAGGGAAGTTTAAATGCTAAGGAATTTTAATTCATTTTCTTACTTCTCAGCTTCGGGCTCCTTCCAAGGAGGATTTTACTTATTTCTTTAAAAAATAAATCTTTATAGGCAATTATTGAATTAAAAATTACATTCTCATATTTTTTATTTTGCTCAAAATGAATTTTTCTTTGAAAGAGGGACTCTTAAGTTGTAAGTTTTTCTAAAGTGCAATTGGACCATTATGTATTTTATTATATCTCATTGTGTTAACATTGGTTTGCAAGAAAAGTTTCAGGAGAATTGCTTCACACCTCAACAAATGTTTATACCACACCATAGCCCATTGTCTCATATTTTAAATTATATATAATGATATGTGTAATATCATTATATATAATATAGAAAAATATACATATTTTAATGATATGATGATAACAACACTATTAAGTTTATTTATGCTGCATCTGTAATTTCCAGATACTGACATCTAATTGGGAAAATAATTCTGATTCTTAGGAAATTTCTTAAAGTCTATCCATTTCAATCAATTGATGAGAGGTATCAGTTTTTGTATGGTAGCTTTCCTTTTTAATCTTGTCCAGATTTTCTATTTTCAAGATAGCTTAGATTTTTATATCATTCTAGACATGATAATAATAGACTCTAGATAGCAGAATATCCTTATTATTAATGCATTCTCTTTTAGTTAGAGACTACTTGAAAAAGAATTTTAAAAGTTTTAGCAACCGATATAATATATTCATCATTTTGGCAAGCAAAAGAAGTAGTAGTATTTTTCTCAGGAAAAATAAACAACTTTTAAAAGAGTTTACCATATGCTTTTAAGAAAGAATGAGCATTTTGAGAGCCATCAAATAGACAGACAAAGGGCCACTTAGTGGTAAGTAAAATGTGGACTGTTCTATAGCTTATGATGACTAACCCTGCAACGAGTGTTTTATAACTAGGAACCTCTTACTCTGCTAGTATGTTGCCAAAATGGGTCATCATGCTCCAGTTCGCCACCGGTCTTTGTCACTATGTTCACTCACCTGTTCATTAACTACCTAGTCAGGCTCATACTCCCTAGCAGTGTTCTTTATGGCACATGATTTTGCAAATTGGGTGTCGTTACATTAGTTTCACAGACAATGTAAGTACAGATCTGTGAGATTACTTAAATGACTCACTATCCATATAGTTAGGAAACAACAGAGTCAATCTCTGAACAATTTCCATCTGTTTCCAGAACAGTGTTGGGTGGTTGTCAAGCTCGTTCTGGAGTCAGTCAGGTTGTCTATGAATGAGACCTGAGACTACCCCAAATCGTGTGAACTTGTCAAGTGGCTCAGCCATTGGAGACTTGGGTTTCCTTCTAGCCCGCTGCAGCCTAGCTGGTTCCATTCCTGACAGCACACTCGGAAAGCCGACTGAGCATCAGGAACCTCTTTCTTTGTGCATTCAACTTGGGGCAAAAGGTTTCTGACACATTCACCAAAGTAAGATAGTGTTTATGAGTCTGAAAGTTGAAAACCAACAAAAATTCCATGGATTTAACACATAAAATAGATTTCTAATACTTTCCAAAAATCAGTTAAAAAGTGAAAAGTGTTCAGACAATAGTAACAACAACCCCATTCATAAACCACATTCTCTACTACCTACGGCTAGTATTTTATTTGCCATCTGTATATTTATACAGGTGTGTGTTTACACACATCGGACTAGACTACATTTACACAAGTAAGAGCGCATAGAAAGAACATGGCGGCTGCCTCCCCCTCAGCATCTAACCTCAGTATCTCTGTAGCCTCTCACCTGACTGAGGTTACAATCTCCATGGTGACAGACCTGGGACCAGCAGGACTGGCCAATGGACTTCTGAGAGTCTGACCCTCTGAAACTTTGGGATGACAGGTCTGCTGACTTTGGGTTGTATTCACTAGTAGCAATGGGGATGGACAAAAATAAATGTAGAGATGAGAACAACATAATTTAGCTAATGCCGGTTGGCCCCATCATTGTTGTAAGAAGATGGGGTTCAGTAGAAATGTTGAGTGCGCTGATGAGTGTGGA
Organism: Scalopus aquaticus; assembly: GCA_004024925.1. Classification (NCBI taxonomy): domain Eukaryota; kingdom Metazoa; phylum Chordata; class Mammalia; order Eulipotyphla; family Talpidae; genus Scalopus; species Scalopus aquaticus. The sequence goes on along the minus strand of PVIJ01014096.1, from coordinate 22,537 downwards.
GTTAGCGTCATTGAAGCAAAGCAGGGAAACAGAAGAGTCGGAAAAGATCCCTGAGCGTCCAGTTGATGGTGGAGACCATGTGTCTGAGGGATCCATTCTCCTGGGTGGGGTGGTGGCTTGCTTCGCAGGCTTGGCGGAGGGCAGTAGACGTGAGGGGATCGCGGAGACTGGCGAGCAAGAATAAGATCAGATCATCTACCCTGCACGCCTCACCTAACTTTTTTTTTAAAGATTTATTTGTTTTTGCATACAAGAGCTGGGGTGTAGGCCAGAGGTGTGGGGTGGTGAGAGAATTCACCAGAAACAGATTGGGGAGCAGAATAGGCAGATCCTCTGAAATCCACTGCTGAGGGGAGCAGTGGAGAGACAGGTCTGCTGTGCCATGTGGGTCAGCTCCCTGGCTGGGGATTGAACTCGTGCTGTAGTGGCTGCTTCATAGCTCTGTGACTTATCCCCTGCGCCACCGGGGAGGCCCATTTTGTCTAACTCTGGCTCGTTTTCTCTGCAGCAGCCATGTGCTGATTTGGACGCGCTGGCTTCCCCCTGCTGTGTGGTCTGGGCTCATCTGGATGCGTGTCCCCTCCAGAGGACCGGATCTCACATTTCAGTCCGGTCCCCATCGCCCTGGTCTTACCACGCTGCCTGAACCCGCATTCGAGCCGCGCCTACCCCCCTGTGAGGTCTGCGGGCCATGGACTGTTTTCCCGAGACGAGTCCAAAAAGGCTAAGTGCTGAATCGAGAGCCCCACAGCCGGTGGCGGAGCCAGCCCCGCTCAGCGCGTCCAGCTCCCCGCCCCGCGCCAGCAGACCTGTTTTTTTCGCTTTTAGGTTTTCCTCATTCTGATTATGGCAGACCGAGCTCAACAGGTACATTGGGAGCGGGCCACCGAAGGATGAGCCCGTGGAGCTGCATTTGGGATTTGTGCATCCAAACATCTTAAAATATTTTTCTAACATTTTGGGTTTGGCATAGCCACGTGTGCCAAGATTCCTTTCCTTTCATTTTTAAACCCACATGTATTTTCAGGGAAATTAAGCTCATATGTTTCTGATTCATTTACTGTATAACTCATCAAAATATTGTTTTATAACAGTTCTTGGCAGTCCATGAAACCTTTTAAAATATAGACTTTTCCCCTCTTGCTACCAAGGAAGCCATGTCTACCCGAGAGCACAGCACTGGGGAGCGCCAAGGTTCTCCTGACGAGCTTAGTGCAGGCGCAGAGGACCCAGTGGCCGGCTGCGGGATGGACAGGGAGGCGAGTTGCCGAGTGGCCAGCTCCGTGGGGGCAAGTGCTGGGTTTCCAGCGGCTCCAAAGGGCGAGACGCGCAGGTTCTTGTAGATGCGCCAGTGGGGATGGAACGAGCCAAGACAATTGTTGGCCTCTTTGTGCCTGCCCACTGTAATATAAAAAACATAATACAGATGATATCACGTGATCATTCCCATCACTTCATGCGATCCCTTTCAGTCTTTTTCAAGAAAAAAATTGAGACTTCGGAAGTATCCTTGGAAATCAAGTCACACAGTTGCTTGCTGTGATTCAAAGCTGACCTATGCCTGTTTGATGGCAGCGACCTCTTTTTTTTTTTGCATTACTTTTGATTTTTTTAATTGAGGTAACACTGGTTTACATCACTGTTTGTGCTTTAGAAGTATAGGATCTCCCCCTTCAGGTGTTGTTAACACAACGCACCCACCACTGAACACCCAAAGTCGTGGTACGGACTGGGGATTTTAAGTTGTTCTAAAGCCTAGGAAATGAGGAGAGCAGGGAGATAAGCTGATGGCCAGCTCGCTGACCACAAAGATGAGACTTCCTTAATGGCATATAGTTTGCATATACAGTTTATTTCTGTTTGTACTTTGCCTCGGATCACAAGACTGTTTTCTCTGGTTACTTAGCTTGCATGGTGGATGTTCTTTGCCAAAGATCTCAGGCGTTTAATAAAAAGTCCTGCTAACCGGGGCCTCCCCGGTGGCGCAGCGGTTAAGCGCTGTGCTGTGGAACTGTCGGCAGCAGCAACTCAAGTTCAACGCCGGGCTGGGGAGGTTCCCACATGGCGCAGCAGAACTCTCCTGCCTTCCCTGCTGCTCCCCTCAGCATTGTGTTTCCGTCGATCTGCCTGTTCTGTTCCCCGCTCTGTCTCTGGTGAACCCTCTCGCCACCCCACGCCTCTGGCCTGTGCCCCAGCTTGTATGCATAAATAAATCTTTAAAAAAAAAAAAAAGAAAGTCCTGCTAACCCTTGCAAAGGCTGACTGAGAAGACCTGTGTACCTCCTCCTGGTTTGGAGACCCCTCAGGAAAACGGTCATGTCCACAAACGACCTCTGTGCTTTCTCTAAGTTAATTTTCGTATGAGACTAAAACTGTCGCTACTAGTAATATACGAACTGTCATATTTTGTTTATTTATGCCAGACCTTGAGAAACGCTCTCTTGAAATTACTTGATTTCATCTTCACAAAGGTCCCCACGAAATAGTTCTTCACTTTTCAGATGAGGGAATTTGGTACATACAGTAGTTACGAACTAACCACCAAGAAATAATAGTCTTTCTCACTGAATGGCAGGAGTTTGAAAAATAACTAGTAGTAAAGATAATCAGGAAAAATGTGACCCTTTATGGTACAGAATTATGCATCTTCCTAATATTCAAGTTATAGAATGATGAGAGCTTTGGGATAGGGGCTGTTTCCCAATTGCCAGTAAGTATGAAAACAAGAAAATAATCATATATGTTTATAATTTATGCATGTAAACTGTAAAGTAATTTATCATTCATAAATGAAAATTATGTGAAATAAATATGTATGTGTATACATGCACTTATATTACAAGTGTAGTAATTAAATGAATATTCATTAATCCTCTATCCAAGTCAATAGCCAATATTTTATCAAACTATTGGATTTACCTGTGGGTCCCTGTCTTGCCCCAACCCTATGCTAGCCTACTCTAGGTGATTGCTGTGTTTAATCATTCCTTGGCATATCTATATGCCAAAAACAATGTTTTTGTTTGAGCTTTCTATAGATGACACATTTCTATGTATTCCTCCATGACTTTCTAACTCAGTATTTTCAATTTAAGTCCTGTTTTGTATGGGGAGTTGTGTTTCAGTCATTTTCAGTCTTCTTAGAGAAAAACATTTATTTTATAATTTGCAATCTTCACTATTATAAATGATTATTTGGGATTTCCCTCCCTCCCTTCCTCCCTCCCTCCCTCCCTCCCTTCCTTCCTTCCTTCCTTCCTTTCTTCTTGCTATCACTAGTTTTCAAACAAGTATTCTAATACACGTGTACATTTTTATTGCTTATTGGCAAGAGTTTCTCTAATTATTAGGAGTTAGAAGTGCTGGGTATGCAATGCCCACATATGTAGAATAATACTAAATTGTTTTCAACTAAATTTATTTCAATTTACATCCCCAACTTATGTATATAAGTATTTCTTAATTCTGTAGCCATGCAAACTATTTTCTATTTATTTTCAACTTGGTTCCTACGTTGTCCTAATTTTCCTTTCCCCTGATCGTATGGAATGAGGACATCTTTCCAATCTTTTTGGCCTTTTGTATTTTAATCAGGATCTAAAAAAGAATGCAAAGACGACATCAAGAATTTAAATAGAGGAAGCTGCCCGCAGGACTGTTTACATAACTGATCAAGTCGCCAAGAGTCTAACCAGACTCTACAGCATCAATAAATCGCCACCACCCCGGGCTGGGGCAAAAGAAAAGGCGCCATGTCTGCTGTTGGCCCCAGGGGCTTTACCGTGGAGTCTCCGGCCCAGGGTTCCCACTTGTTCTGACAGCAGCACGCCGTGCCGTGGGGCCGGCCTGCCCACAGAGCCGTAGACCACGAGCTGGGAGCCACCCCCGCTAGCTGGCCCGAGTGCCAAGGAGGTTCCCCACTCCTGGTTCTGCATTTTCCACTGGCAGCTGCTCCCCGCCTCAGGCTCTGGCTTGCCTCTCTCTGTCCCGCCGTGAGCCCGGGTCACTTTCCCTCTAGGTGGTGTGTTGGACGCAGCGTGGCCTTTGGGGTTGGATCTACACCTCCCCTGTATGAACCTGAGAGACTGTAACAGAGTCTCCTTTGGAGAATAAGTCAGTGGCACCTTCGAGATCTTGAATCTTGAGACGGCAGCAGGGTATACTCACCTGGGAAGTGGTTCCTGTGCAGAGTTCTCTGGACATCGAGAGACCGCGCTTGCAGAGGGCACTGTGCAGAGTATATTCACGGAGCACGTTCAGCTCAATGAGTGCAGGTGGCATTTCACGCCCGAAGGAGACAACTGTTGATTCTCAGAAAATCTAGCAGATCCTAGTGACAGTTTGTAATTTTGGCCACGAGAGGAGGCAAAAAAGCTAAATTTTGTAAATCTGAATAATGAAATCACTTGAGAGGCGGCTGAAGGTTAGCAGGTTAGATTGGGGAGGAAATGTTATTCTACCTGAGCGCCTTCACCTAATCAGGCACATTTTAGGATAATACCAGGTTGTATTCTCCTGAATAGAGGATTTTATGCCCTCTTTCCAGCACTTGCTTCCTGAAATGGCCGCCTATAGTGGGGCCCCACCGAGATGCCTGACCCTCGCCCAGCACCCTCAGGTTGGGGCGGTCAGCCTTGATTTTGAACTTCACGGATTTGGGCGAGTTTGCCAAGGCCAAAATGTTGTAGCCTGTTTGCGTGTGGATTTTCACAAAGTACAGCTCCTCTGAAATAACCGACCAGCACTAAAGTGTCCAGTCTCCAAGTGAGAGTTTTGTCATTCTCGAAGCAGGAAATGGTTCTCTGCAAATATTTAGAAATGCTGTGGAAACTCTGAAGTTCACGTCCATGGCAACCCTCAGGCTTGCAGCCTGTAAAAGGCATCGTGCCTTCCTTAAGAGAATTATTTAATTCCTAAATATTTGTCACAAGTGAAATAACGGGGCCTGACATGGAAGAGGCAGGCCCTCCCAGTCCATTTTAAGAAGGCCCTGGTTGACATCTGACCCCCACAGTCCTATAAACAGCAGCAGAAATTCCCTTTCCACTTAAAACTGCATCTGCTGGGCAAGGTTTCAATAAAGCAGCAATTCATGGAAAGCTTTCCCCTCATTGTAAGTGTCAAAGTTCTCCTTGTTTAAGCTAACTGTTGGTAAAGTGTGCCTGGCCTCAGCTGTGAGCTCGGTCTTTTTGCCGCACCTCTTTTGGACAGAAATAGACTTCAGAATCAATTGTACTATGTCTCCAACCTCTGTATTTATCTAAGATGATACAAAATGGAAAGGAATGAAAATAGAGATTGTATCTGTCGCCGGAATTAATCTCATCCTGTGTTAGCAAGTGTAATCGAAAGTCTTTGAAAAGTTGTGTTGGCCGGTATTTACCTGAGTAAATATGTAACAATAAATAGATGACAATCAATAGACACAGATAAATAGATGAGGGAAAGCCAATGGTTTAGAACCAGCAGTCTTGCATTTTAACTCTGCTCTTGTTTTCCAGTCTGCTGGGAAATTGTGACTCATTCACTGAGTTCAAGGATACTTCATTCTTCTTCCTGGTGTTACTGAGGGGACATGATAGACCCTAGAAAGTTTGGGATCCAGGAGGAAGAACTTGTTTTTGCCAGCAAGGTGATTCTTTTGCTTTTGTACTTACTGGGTTTGAAACCCCCATGGGGTACTTTTGTGATGCTAGCTACCTTGCGATAGTCAGTCTGTTACAGGGCAGGGAGAGGGGCACCCCCAGAACCCCCAAACCTGCCCGTTCTAAATAGGTACTACCATCTGCCACATCAGACCTTAAACATATAAGACCTTAACATATAAGACCAAACATATAAGACCTTAAGTGGAAAAGAAACTTTAATACAATTAGTGTATAATACAGAAAAGACAAAGAATATAGTTTCTAAATGAAGCACCCGAAGTTACCCATCCCCTCGTGGGCAAAAGTCCACCCCAATGGGATTGGCCCAAGGCAAGACCCAAAAGCCTGCCACGAGTCTAAAACACCTTTCGGCAGGGACCCATAGAAAAGGGTCAGAAACAAACAATTCTGGGAGTTAAAAGCAAAATCAAAACCAGGGTCAACGTTGCCACTGTCACCTCCCCACAGCTCTCTCGCCCACGTCTGTCTCAATCAGTCCAGGCCAGTGCAGCTTCCTCACACGCCTCTCTGCTCCTTGTTGACAGTCGAGCAAGAAGGGAGCTTGGGACCCCCCGTGGGGTGAGGATGGAGGGGAGGCAGGGGTGCCTTCGCTGAGGGCCACTTCACGGGAGAAGAGGACTGAGGCTGGAACCCAAAGGCAAGTCAGCACTTCACGGCGATTACAGCCGGGAGGACCCGTGTGGGGCTCACAGGGACAGAGGGGACAGTGGCGGAAAGCAGGGAGCGCCTTGTGCGGAAGCGCTGCTCCAAGCCGGAATGCAGCGCAGGTGCTCAGTGCTGTGGGAACTGAAATCTGTTCATGGGCTTCCATTTGGAGTGACCACCCCGATTGGGGGGGACTGTGTTGGGCAGGAAGGGGAAGCCAGTCTGCAATGGAGGGGGAGGGAGTGACTCAGCCTGAGAGAAGGATCGTGACTGTTGGACTCTGATCTTCAATTCTCTGAAGCGTTCTTCAGGAAACTAGGGGTGAAATCTCACCCATTTTTACCTCCACAGGAGTGAGCAATGAGTAATGTGGAGTCCATTGGGTTGTATTGAGTAGACATATCTAGCAATTACAATTATTAAGGAAGTAAAGTGGCAGCATTGGAACATTCCCCCATAGGGGTCATCAGCAGTGGATAAAGCACCAGTGAAGGGCCCCCCTGGTGTAAAAGGTTAAGTCTCAGCCTATGAAGCTATCAGCAGCCACTGCAGCACGAGTTCGATCCCCCGCCAGGGAGCTTCCCACAGGACGCAGCAGACCTCTCCTGTCTCCCTGCTGCTCCCCTCAGCAGTGGATTTCAGTGGATCTACCTGTTCTGCTCCCCACTCTGTCTCTGGTGAATCCTCTCACCCCCCCACCTCTGGCCTGCACCCCAACTCTTGTATGCGTACATAAATATTTCAAAAATAAAAGTCACCGATGAAGGGGAGCGTCAGCTTGGCTCACCCCATCCCCCTCTGACATGGCAGAGATCCCAGTGCTAGGTCCTGGCAACCTCGGGCTGAAGCTGCTCATGCCTTGCCCATCTTCCCCAGCTCCGGGCCTCCAGGGCTGACTGTGCCCTTTCCTGTAATGCCCAACAGCAATGGGCCGAGCTGGCCTGGAGGGCCGCGTGGGGGGCTGGTGAGTGCTGAGCTCAGTTTGAGAAAGCCCAGGGCTCTCTTGAAGCTGCTGGGACTCACCAGGGGATTGCCCTGCTTCTCTGCCTGCTCTTGGCTGGTGCTTTGGGAGAGGGCCTTTGGCATTTCTGTGTGTCTGTGTTGCTTCACTAATTGATTAAAGGAAAAATAAACACCTCTGGGGGGAGGGGGAGGTCTGCCTCTTCCGTGGGCCCAGCCTCCCTCCAGCTCCCGGCTGTCTCAGCGGGTATCTCAGAGGTAGCTAAGGGTCGTGTTTGCACAGAGATTTTGCAGGCCACGAAAACTGCTTTCAGTCGGCATCACAAGAGTCCAGATTAGGTGCTTTGACAGAAAGAAAGGGTCCAAATACTCGATGCAAAGGGTGGAAGAGGCAGGAGCTAATGAAGAAAGCAAGGCAAGAGGGCCAGAGGGTCTCCCGGCCCACACAGGCCAGACCATTACAGGCCCCTCCCTTTCCTCCCCTGTGTAATGAATAACAAAGTCACATGAAAATTTTAAGAACATTAAGCTGCTATTTTCCTGATGAGGATAAGTTTGATGCTTTTGAAATTTAAAAAAAATCCCTAAATGATGCTTTTTTTGTCTGGGCTTAAGGCAACCTGTTATTGAATGAGCCTGCATGTGCACTCGCAAAGCTTGTCAGTTTAGAGAACCAAACTATAGAAACAGTTCTGGCAATAGGGATGGTGTTTCTTCTGCAGTTAACTGGCTGATTGAGAGCTAATCATTCCTTGCAACATGATAAAAAGTTATGAGATACCAAGGACCAGGTGGAGGGATGAGAGATGACCGAGAGGTCAGCCTCACAGCCTCAAGAGATCCCCTGTCACGTTATCTTCAAGTGATTTTGTGTGTGTGTGTGTGTGTGTGTGTGTGTGTGTGTGTGTGTGTGCAACAGATATAAGAAACTTATCTCCACTCCCTGACTCCTTGACTTATTAGTCTCTGATATTCTTTTTTTAAAAAAGATTTAGTTTTTATTTATTTATGTCAGAGGTGCAGGGGGGTGAGGAGATTCATCAGAGATGAGTGGAGAGCAGAACAGGTGGATCTACTGAAGTACACTGCTGAGGGGAGCAGCGGGGAGACAGGAGAGGTCTGCTGCGCCATGTGGGAAGCTCCCTGGCTGGGGATCGAACTCGTGCAGCGGTGGCTGGTGATAGCTTGATAGCACTGAGACTTTAGCCCCTGAACCACCAGGGATGCCCTGAGCAATGTTTTTAACCAGCAGAGGAATAACCTCCTAAAAAATTCAATCTCCTGTAACATACTTGCTGCCATCATTTTGAAATTGAGGCGCGCCTTTCAGAAGGCAGGGGAAGAGGACTCCTGCAGACGGCGGGACACAAAGACCCACCTGACTGGCCCTAATGGCCCGCTAAGAGGCCCGGCCCCTGATAGCGTCCGGGAGGTGCTGACAGGCGCCCGCGGGGCTGATGAACTGCCGCAATTAGCCCCTCCACGCTCTCTGGGGACCAGCCTTCCTCCCAGGGTCACAAGGCCAAAGTGACCTGTCCTGTCAGTCCTTGTCTGGCTGGGCCCTGGAGCGGGCGTGCGCGCATCACAGAGCAAACGGCCACCGCGTCTCCAAACCGCTGTCCGCAGGTCCCAGCTCAGGAACTGAGCGCGTCTCAGCCCAGCGGCCAGGCCTGCACTGGGAGCGAGGCCGCCCTTCCTGTGCACATTCATTTGATTTTATGGTCACGTAAAAGCAACTCGTGGCTCTGGCTGCACTGGGAAAATCAACAACGACTCGATAGCAGGACCCACGAGCAGCAGCGAGCAAGAAGCAAACACGGGGAGAAAATATGGAGGCACCCCCCGGCCCCTCCTCCCGCCCCCCCTGCAGGCAGTGGCCGTGTCAACAGTGAGAATAATTGATTCTGACAGAGAGGAAAGTAGTAATTGGAATGAAACTGGTTTGAATAACAGCTTAAATGTTTCTTGCCCGGCTTTCCAGATTACGGGCACTGCAAAGCGGATTTCTTTCTCCTGGCCGGTCCACACGGGGCGTTCTGTGTCCAACGGGCTTGTGAGAGGAGGAAAAAAAACAAAAACAAAAAAAACAACTTGCAGATTTGCCTTGCTGGATGACTGCTTGGTGTAGATCTCAGGCTCACCTAGACGGTTTGTTGATATTGAATCCCAAATACTGTTGACTGTGAACAGCCCTCGTAGACCTTCGTCCAGATGTCCAGAGACGGGGCTGACGTGTGTGAGCGTCTCAGGCTAACAAGACTGAAATTAGAACTTCTTTTTCTAGTCTTGTTGCTTTTCGCCAATTTCCTTATTGTGGACGCAATGAAATAAATGGGGCTGCCCCCCCTAAATCCACAGGGTACAATGTTAATCTCCAGATGGTGGCGTTAGGAGGCGTGGCCGCAGGAAGTGGGTAGGTCACCGGAGCGAGCCCCCTGAAGCGAGCCCCCCCCTTCTTCTTGGGAAGAAGACCCTGGGGAGCCCCTTGCTCCCCCCCCACATGACTGCTCCCCACATCTGCCACAGGAATATGGTCATCTGTGAGGGGTCAAGTCCTCCCAGGCAAGGAGCACTGCTGTCTTGACCTTGGGCTTGCCGGACGCCAGACCTAGAAATGTTCTATTCCTTGGTAGCTACCCAAGTGTGACATTGTTAGAGCAGCTCAGGGGGCCGGTCAGGAAAAGTCCTAACTCCATAAAGGGCACGCTTGACCCTTTGTGAATTGATTTGTTGGCCACGCTCCAGCGTCTCAGCTCTATACCCCAACATGTCAAGGTTTCTAGACCTCACAGGGGCCGGCACTCCCCGTTTCTCTGCTCCCATCTCCTTCCACACTGCTGTCGCCTGGCAAACTCCAGTCCTGTGGGTCTTCTGTCTGTTCCTTGAATCTTCTGAGTCATTCCAAGTTCTCACTGTTCATTCGTATTGCTCCTTGCCTGGAATGTTCTTCCTCCTCATCTACACATGGCTGGATTGTTAACATTTGGTTTCAACTATCATGACCAAAGATACTTTTCCAAATAAACCAGGTCCCTGGACCAATCCCATCAGACCATTTTATTCCCTAGGTTGTGTGTGTTGGTTTCCAAAACTACCTTGATCGTTGTTTGGCCACTCGCTTGCTGTCTATGCTCTCCTCCTCCACGACCACAAGGGGTTCTTCAGAAGAGCAGACTTTCCTCAACTGTGCACTCTCGACCCCCGCCCGTGCTGAGAGCCCAGAGGCAGATAAAAAATAGATTTCTGGACACAACATGTTTGTCCATGCTGCCTTTGTTTTAGCCAAGTCAGTGCCCCTCCCGCCGCTAGCCTCCCTGGGTCAGCTCTTTTCCTGTGTCCTGGACTTAGTTCATATGCTCTCCCTTGTGGCGCGCCCTTCACATCCTGGGGTGCTGCAAGGTGCTCCTTCTGCATTTGTCTGGTTCCTGGCACAGGATTCTTCATAGCAATAACCATGTTGCATTACAGTTGTGTGTTTATGGAGATAGCCTGACCTGAAAGTGTAAGATTTTGAACATGGTGGGTGTATCTATAAATTCTCAAGTCTGGTGGAGTGAACGTTCATTGTAAGTGCTTAATTTTTTTTTTTTAATAAATGAATAACCATTGCTCCTGTGGGCTAGACTACAAAAAGTATGGCAGCTTTTCTCTGTCTGCTACATGCAAGGGAAGGAGAAGATTCAACATCTTTTCCTGCCACTTGTCCTCTCCTTGAATCTTAAAGAAGGAGAAATTGTTAATCCGATTGGTTCAATGATCAGAAATTATTTTCGTTTTCCAATAAGGTATCTCACATTTCTGTGCCATTTTCTTTTAGTCCTTTTTTTGTCTGTCTGCCTGTCTGATTCTCTCTGAAACTGAGTAAATGGTCTCTAGAGCTCCACAAATTCTTCTCCTTCTCCTGTAGGTCAAAGGTGGCTCGATTCCAAGATGCAGCCCTCGTGGACGCCGCGTGATCGGGGAGGTCTGGCTTAAGCTCTGTGCTCCCTCCAGCCTTGTCAGGACACCTGCAACGAGCCATCAGGTACCGCCTTTATTAATGATGAAGTGGAACTTTGACCTCTATTTGCTGTTGAGGCTTGTGTGTGTAATAAATGGCTTTTGTATGTCTGCCCCGTGCATTTCGGAAGGAATCACCCTGCTACAGTCATCTTTATTTCTGGCAGATCACACGAGAGCCCATCAACACTTTTATTGATTTGACCAAGGGGAGAGGAGCTAAGTATTTTTTCCCCACCTACGAGCACTGAGATGGGAATCTAATAGACGCTTTATGTATCTCTTCTGAGTGAGTGGATGGGTTATTCAACAACTTCTCACTCTTTCCGAGTTGCTGACTTAACGCCACTTCCATCCCTGCTGTGGGGATCAGTCTGTTCTGGGGGACTCTGACCTCCCAGGTACACACTTCAAGTGCCACACAGTCACACAGTGTGGCTGTGAGTGTTAAGTATCCACCTGGATCTTATTTCATTGAGAATCAGAAGTGCCTCAGTCTGGCTCATCTGAAATTAAAAGCATCTGTCTTCACATCTAGCAGCAGAGCATTTGGGTGCAGCTTTTGCACTGATATTACCATCAACAAAAACAGCATTTTAAATTTCTTAAGAGCAGGTTGCTCAGGCCAAGAGTCAGGAGATGCTCATTGCTAGCAAGTTGGATTAAGCAAGATCATCTCTGACACAGCCAAGAAAACTCAGCCAACAGGAGGGACATGAGAGGAGATGATGGATGATTTCAACACCCAGTGATGTAATGTGCTGGCAAGTCAAAGTGATGGCAGGCGACACTGGTCCTGTGGGTAGGAAGTTAAACATTAGGATGACCGCTGTGACTTCTCTGCATACGCGCCATCTTGCTTTCCTCCTGGAAGTTAATTCGAATTATGTTTGCGATACCGTCTGACACAATCAAAATGCTTACACACCTAAGATTTCAGAGTCAGAATGAAAATAAAACCGACTTCCACTTGGATTCTTCCATGCGCTAGGTGTGTTCACGTCCATTAGCTCACCACGACCTCACCACCGCACTGTGAATCCAGCACTACCGCATTTTTACAAACGAGTGGACAAAAGTTCGGAGGAGCTGAGGGACTCGCCACACTTCACATAGGTAAACAGCAGCAGAGTCAGGGCTTGGATTCGGATTTCTTGGCTTTGGATTTCTTAGCTTCAAGTTCGCTTGAAGTTCGCTGAACTTCAAGTTCAGTGCGCTCTTCACCACCACCCATAGCCTCAGAGATTATCCTCCCCAGTCTTCCTTCTTGTAGATAAATGGGAGCCCCGAGGAGGACAAATGCCTCCCCAGGGGCCTCTTGGACATACACCATCGAGACCCTTGACTCCCCAGCCTCCAGGGCAGCTCTGGAGAGCAGCGTCAGCGTGCCTCTGCAAATGCAGACTTTGAAAAGAAAATAATTGAAGAAGAAGCCCACGATTGTGCACCACTTGCTTGGAACAGGAACAGAATATTCCTTGCACATATGGGGCAGAAGTCATGTGAAGTGTTTTTCTTACCTGACACGTGAAAATAACTTAAGTGATTCCATATTGTAAATACCACGCAGTCACAATGCCCGCTGTACAGACCGCCCTCAAAGGCACCACAGATGAGGTGGTTACATCACAGCAATTTGCCTCGCAGTCCGGCAGCTGGCGGGCCCAGGCCAAGCTGGCGGTGGGGCTGGTTCCTTCTGCACCTGTGAGATAACGGTCTGGTCCAGTCCTCTCTCCCTGACTTGTGGACTCTGCCTTCTCTCTCTACTTCTGTTTTATATCATTTCCCCTCTTTTGGTGTCTGTGGCCAAATTTGCTTTTCTTCTAAGGACACTGCACACAATATTAGGATCCACCCTTAAGGTCTCATTTCAATTTAATTACCTCTATCATGCCCTCTCTCCCAATTGGGTTATATTTTAGGGTTCTAGGGGCTAGGACTTGAACATATACATACTTTGGAGGATCCAATTTATCCCATATCACTCTCTCTCTCTCTCTCTCTCTCTCTCTCTCTCTCTCTCTCTCTCTCTCACACACACACACACACACACACACACACACACACACACACACACACTTCAGCAGGGAAATATTTCTCAGCTTATTTGATTTTCCTACGCATAGTATGCACTGCTGGTGATCTTCGAATCCTTTCCATGTGGGGTCTTTCCATGAGGGTGAATTGAAATAATGGGCATAAAAGCACTTGGTACACTCTAGAGAAAACCCTGGAATTTTAAAAATCAGCATCTTTCCTTAATGGCAGCCTAAGCTGGATACCTAGCATGGAAGATAATGAAAGCAAACCCATTCAGCGTGAAGAGGGGGTCAGGAGGGGCGTGTGGACATGGCGGTGATATTGTCCCCCCATCCCCTACTAGCTGCATCCTGTAGATTCTCGGGGGCTTCTCCCGAACATATTTTTTTTTAAAGATTTATTTTTTATTTATACATACAAGTTGGGGTACAGGCCAGAGGCGCGGGGCGGCGAGAGGGTTCACCAGAGACAGAGCAGGGAGCAGAACAGGCAGATCAGAAATACACTGCTGAGGGGAGCAGCGGGCGAGGCAGGAGAGGTTTGCTGCACCGTGTGGGATTCTCCCCAGCCGGGTGTCGAACTCGCGTCGCTGCTGCCGACAGCTCCACAGTGCAGCGCTCAACCGCTGCGCCACCGGGGAGGCCCTCCTGAACATATTTTTAAAAACTCACTTTTCATAGGACTTACACAAATATCAGCCTAGCTTGATTATTTTTTGACTGCTGTATCAATCCTGGTGCAGTGGCCCACGGCTTCCCAATTTTAAAGTGAGGAAGCTAAACCCCAGAGAGGCAGCCATTGCTGGCCTCCTCTTACCCAGTGTTTCTCCAGTCGGCTAGTTGTAAAGGATTTGCTATGAGCTGCAGCTTTTGCAAAATAAAATGAGCATGCATTACTGAAAGACAAAATTTAAAAATAAGAACAGCTTATAAAATGCAGGGTTGATTTATTTTACGAGCGTCACAGGCATAAAATAACACTGCAGATCGCGGGCCGGTTTCTCTACGTCTGCGCTACAGTCTGTGGGTTCAAGCACTCTGGGTAAGCGCCATCCCCAAGGAAGGGACATCATGTCCGGGCTCTAGGACATGATTTGGGCTCCCGGAGTCACTGTTCTTGTGTCTCTGAGCCCCAATTCCCTTATCTAAGAGAAGTGCATATTAACCCTGACCCCTGTCTGCTTCATAGGAATTCTGATGACATCCAGGGGACACAATGTGGAAATTTGGGAGTTGTAAGGAACAGAGTACTTGGACTTTTAACATGGAAAAGTATGAAGCAGCTCCAGGCAATCTTACTAAAGAAAAATTAAACCTTACACCCTGCAATGTCCGAGCGAAGTATCCCAAATAAGCCAATGGCAAAGCAGACCCCCAGAGAGAGCAGAACAATGACTGCCTGTCTTTTGCCTTTTCAGCTACATCTAGGGTGACCTGGACGGGGCTTGCCTGGGGAAGTCCTGCTTTATGCCTGTTGTCCCAGCTCATTAAAACTAATGCCAGAATTTGTTCAGAAAATGACCCATGCAGTCAGGTGATGGAGATTGCAAAACCGGTGTCATTTGTAACAGGATGGATGGTTTTTAGTTATTGTTTCTGGAAAATCTAAATGCCAACCGTTGATGCAGCATCAAGTTCAAAACAAAATTTTGGATGAAATTAAAGGCTGATTAAAAAAACACCCTTTTAGACAATGCGAAGCAGTAAAGGGAGAGGATGGAGAGAGCCTAGAAGTTAAAAAGGATAAGAAGGTGGATCTCGGAGGGCCGGTGAGGAGTGACAGGCCTCGCCAGCTCCGAAATCTGTAAGGGGGTTTGATTTAGCCCCTTCTGTTTGGTGTCTCTTCAAGTTTCAGGTGATCTAATCTGTCTCAGCTATGACAAAAATGAAAGCATTTTAAGTCCTCCTAAAGAAGGTAAAAAAGGGGAAAATTGAAAAGGGAGAGCTGGCATCTCTCCAGAGACCTCCTGGTCCCATCATGTGGAGGGAATTCAGGGGTGGGGGTGTCAGGAGAAAGCCAGGCCTAAGGGCGAGTAAGGGCCCAGGAAGCAGTGGTTCTGGCACTTTCCATCTCCTGCCCAACGGTGAGTGGCTTCTGTGCCGTCTTCGCATGTCCATTCTTCTCCCTTTGAATCCATGAGCTGTAGACCATCAGAATTCAGAGTCCGGTTATGCCACCCCCTACTTGACACTCGTCAGTACCTCTGGTTTGCCCAGAGGCTCTATCCCAAACCTTAAGGTGTAAGCCCACCCCCCAATTTGATCAATTCCTTTGTTGCAGCCACGAGCTCTTGCCTTCCTGATTTCTCCAGGTTCTGTGAAGAGGAGCTACAAATGCTGCATGTCAAAGTTCAAAGCGGGGCGGGTCAGCATCTCATTGGCTCAGCCTGCCAGGACGATAGAATGACTTGCGGTTTTCCAAAAGGTCCCTGGCTGTGCCCTGTGCTTGCACATGTGGTTTCATTTACCCCGAAGATAGGGATTAAGGGGCTGGCATGTGCCAGCTCTCGTCTGAGAGTTGGGGACGCAGGGGCGCTAAGTCCCACAGAACCTGTTCATTTGCTTCCTCCTGGGGGAGCTGGGTAGCAGTTCCATGCCCATATACTGTAACATCAGGTAAGCGATCAGAGTTACTAAGAGAAGAAAGCAGGGGAAGGGATGGGGGAAAGGTATGAGGGGTGTAAGTTGTAACTCTGTGCCCGGAACTCCCGCCCACCTCACCCCCATTTCCCAGCTTTGTAAATTCTTCAGCATTTTGCTTGAACTTGACCTCTTCCAGGTGGCATCTCCCCCTCCTCACAAGCACTCACGGAACATCACTTTGACCCTGTGGAGCTGATGAGCTCACAGAGAAGATCACGAGCCCCTTAGGCAGGCTAATGTCATGATTTCCTCTAACCCCTCAATATGGTGCAGTCGAAAGAATGTGAATTTGAACCCAGACCTGTGCGAAGGTCCTCGTTTTAGCTACACTTTGGCTTTGCTCTGCTATGCAGCTATGACTGGAATTCTGTCTGTGCTCCCTCAGGATCCTGTGAGTCTCATATAAATAAAAGCATAGTGAGAACTGCAAGTTACATTGCTAATTTTAAAGGGTTGCACGGACTTAATGGGTTGTTATATCGACACAGAGATCAATTGGGGCTCCTTTCAAGAGAGCACTGTCATCAGCGCTGAAGGTAGCTTTTAACTAAACCAGCCATTTCTTCAAAATTAATTTAGGGCACTTGCTGTGTGGCAGACATTGTCTACATCGGGGCACAAAAGCACTTTGCATAAGTAGAGTTGGCTTACATTTTATTGGGGGGAAAACAATCTGAAAAAAATGTAGACCATCATAGTGGGTATCGCTAACACCAAGGCACAATAACTTCTGAAGTCAGTTTGGCTTTCCTTAGATTTTCCTCTCATATTAGCAAAAATACATAAGGCTTTCCACCAATTAAACCTATCTGAAATCACCAAGTATTAAATTATACGGCCTCAGGAGCTATAAACATAAGTAGTTTAACACACATACGCACAAAAGCACGGTCAAACATAACAAAGAATTATTCCCCGTGGTGGAGTCAGCTTTTCTCCAGGGTTAATTAATCACTTCGAACGAGGGTAACTGGAACAGGCGACAGGCTAATGTTGACTGTAAAGTTACGATTCCGAAAATCTCGAGCAAATAGCAGTTTATTGGACATCATCATAGCATACACATAATTAATAACCCTTAAGAACACATATGAATTGAAAAAAAATGAAAACAAAATAAACATCTAACTTATATTTTGCAAATCCTTCCTATCAGAACATATTGCTCTATGTTTAATAAAACTTACTTATGTATTAAATCATCTACTTCAAAGCATTTTCACCATGGAGATTTTTCTTTTTCAGGAAAGCCACAGGGAGACGTCTATTAAATTTTATAACTTGAACTCTAGTTTCATTTTTAAATTATGCAAATAGATTTAACCTAAGGCATTGGCCCTTTCATTTTAAAATATTAAGGGAATAAAAATGATCATTGAAAAGGACAGACATGTAACTAGTATGACTTGGAACTGATTTTGTTTTCAATTAAGAATTTATACAACTGTTTGCCTATAGCATCGTAAGTGGTTTGTTTGGGCAAGGGCTGTATGTACCACGGCTCTATCCAACACCTCGGAAAACTCCAATAAAGGAGATAGTTACTTTTAGACTCCATGGAAACAAGCCTATCTAGCCCATTCTCTATTTACTATAAATGTGATTCTACATGATAGAGTGGCAAGAATAAGTGATTTAAAATCAGAAGATGAACTGTGAGTATCTCCCATTCCGTAGTCAAACCGGTAACGCTCAGATGAGAGGGGAATGAATGGTGCCGGCCTTTGTGCTTTTCCTCCTTGTCAGAGATGCTCATTTGCTTCACCAAAATACTGTTGTCACCAATAAACGCGTGCTGGACCTTGTGATGCGAATGAGAACATAAATAAAATGTTGTCCTGAACTCAACCAAGTTTATAGACAGGTGAGGAAGGCAGATGAAGAGAATCAGGGCCGAGGTGGATGTGACCTGTGATGGAGCCTTTTAAGGTCGCAGGGAGGAGCATTTAGAAAGCAGACACAGGGCTGTCAGTTGCTCCCACCGTGGAAGTTCTCCCAGAGGAAGTGCGTGTTTTTTACCTAGCTTGAGAGTCCCCCGGATACTTAACTGTCCACTGGACATGCCCCCTTCATGAAATCACGGGCAACTCAAACTTAACCCAAACTAGAGAGACTCTCATTCCTACTTCCTTCTATTTTCACATTAAATTCCACAGCATATAGTAATTTTAAGTTTCTGAATTGGGCCATTCCTTGGTATTTCCCAAGCTTGGCCCCAGAGCAAACCACTTCACTCTCTCCCAACCACCTGCAGGTGCTGTATCCAGTACCCACCACTGTCCAGCAGCCCTTTCGCCATATCACCACCAGGATGCTTTTATAGACAGACAGGTCAGATCACCTTGCTCCCCTACTTATAACTCCAGTGGTTCCTTTCCATGCTAAGGAAAATAAACATAAAGAAGAATCTATGCTCCAAACCCAGGAGCTAAGTCCCTTCTCATTACTCCATGCTGCCGTGGGGAGAGCTGGGCTAGGTCCCTGAGCCCCGCAGCATGCTGGGCACACCATACTCATCGCTTCTTCACTGCCTGCGATGATCTGTGTCCACTCCTGTGAGTGAGCTCTTGGTTACCCGATGGCTGGGGGTCCCCTGAGGACAGACACCCTGCTAGTCCCTTTCCATTCCTGGTACTAGCATCATTTGTGAAACAAATGATGTTTATTATTTTTGCATCCATATGTTTATGAGAGTTTTAAATTCTCTCACACAGGTGACAGTGATC
Source organism: Scalopus aquaticus (assembly GCA_004024925.1). Lineage (NCBI taxonomy): Eukaryota > Metazoa > Chordata > Mammalia > Eulipotyphla > Talpidae > Scalopus > Scalopus aquaticus. The sequence goes on along the minus strand of PVIJ01014096.1, from coordinate 3,856 downwards.
CCGGAAAAACGCATTATTCTCACTGACTCTTTTAAAACTCCATCACAGTTCTTAGCCAACTTCACCATGATGTCATTCTGTGAAAACCAGGGGTCAAAATTTCATCTGATGTGGAAAATTGGGATGGATCTTTTCCACGAGCTAAGCGCTCATCTTTACTGTTTTTTCTTCGCTTGTTTTTACTCTGGAAGAAAACCTAGATTTCCTGCCTCCCTTGAGCTAGGAGAGCTGCCACAGACGAGGCCAGCCACTTACAGGAAAGCTCTGGTTTGGGGGTTTGTCCGTGATGGGCAGGGGGCGCCTCAGGAAGATCGTACCCACGAGGCAGAGAGGGATTCTCTCAGACTGAGTGCGCGCTCCAAATACTCTGAATCTTTGAAGGCTGTTGCTGCTATCATTGATCTAGAACAATCCTGATGAAAAGACTGTGATTGAATCTGGGCTATGAGATGTGGGAAGAGAGATGGATGGGAGGAAGATGGAGGCAGGTCAGATGCGAGTTCGACCCCCGGCCGGGGAGAATCCCACGTGGTGCAGCAGACCTCTCCTGCCTCGCCCGCTGTTCCCCTCAGCAGTGTGTTTCTGATCTGCCTGTTCTGCTCCCCACTCTGTCTCTGGTGAACCCTCTCGCTGCCTCATGCCTCTGGCCTGTACCCCAGCTTGTATGCATAAATAAATAAATCTTTTTTTTTATTTATACATACATAAATCTTAAAAAAAAAGATTTATTTATTTATGCATACAAGCTGGGGTACAGGCCAGAGGCGTGGGGGGCGGCGAGAGGGTTCACCAGAGACAGAATGGGAAGAAGAACAGGCAGATTGACAGAAACACACTGCTGAGGGGAGCAGTGGGCGAGGCCCGCCACGCCATGTGGGAATCTCCCCAGCTGGGCATTGAACTCGTGTCACCACTGCCGACAGCTCCACAGCGCAGCACCCAACCACTGCGCCACCGGGAAGGCCCAGCAAAAGCCCTTTTCTAAGGCAGTTGCAAGCTTGGCCTTCGGAGTGGTGCTTGCCCTGGGAGCACACCAAGAGCCTGTCCTCCACTGCGGGCGAGTGTGGCAGGGCTAATCGCCCTGTGGTATCTGCTACAGGTCCTACCCTCTGCAGGGCACCAACCTCCTTTCCTAGGTTTGGCCTGTTATTCCCTAGCCCAGGGGCAGTTCAGTAAAGCATTCAGCCTTTCCCATATGGGGCCACGTCAATTCTCAAAATGGCTTCCTCCCAACACCAACCCCTTCTTCAGGGGAGACAGATTCAGCGGTTCAGTATCACCATTTCTGGACACTCAGCCGTGTCCTTCTCAGAGCTCGAGGACCGGCCACAAAGGCAGGTTGAACCTCACCTCAGCCTCCCTTGCAGGCGGAGAGGCCCGAGTTTCATCACAAACGCCATTTTTCTCGAACCTCCTATGTGGTGGGCCCCACGCTGAGAGAGTCACAGAGATGATCTTATTTCATCCCTGCAGCGGCCTTCCCAGGACGGTTGTCGTGGTCTCTGTTCTACCGCCAAGGAAACTGATCTCACAAGGAAAGTGCGTGAGTTCATGGTTGAACCCAGTTCCTAAAACTCCCGCACCATGCCCCCCACAGCCAGGCCGTCCTGACTAGGTCGTCTCCACCGGCTCACCTGTGTCGCAGCCCCCTCTGCCTGACTGGGCTCCCCTATGAAAGCTGACGTCATTGAGGCCCCCAAGAGTGAGCCCCTCTCTTTCCCCTGGCCCGCCCTCCCTTGGGACCCGTGTGTATCTGCTCTGTGTCTTGAATGTCCCCAATTAGGTGACTTCACGGCTGCTCTTAGCAGTCTGTTCCATTGCTTAACTGTTCCCGGGGGTCTCGCAATTTCCCTGATATTTAGCTTCGATATTCCTCATTGCAGCTTACAGCTTGTTAATTCTCATTCTGCCCTTGTTGATTAATAAGACGGCTGATCCCTGCCCTCTCACAATATCTTTTTATGAATGTGTCGGCAGAATGATGGCTTCCGTCGGCAACCCCTTCCTCCAGCCCGCGCTGTTCCAGTCCCGTGAACCGCCCCCCCACAGAGGCCTCACTCCCAAGCCTGGGACTATTCATGTCCCTCCCCTCTCAACTGTGTCAATTAGCCTATGTCCTGGGATAATTTATAGAGTCCAAAAGAGAGCCCAGGCTTGGCGAGGCGGCAGGCTCCAGGCAGACAAGCATGATGCTGTTGAAATTCACTTACTTTTTTTGCAAAATGATATCTTAATTATTTTATCCTTGAGGCAAAAAGCCAAGGTCTCTCCCTTTCAGTGTCCCTCCCTTTCAATGTCCCTTTTATGAACTTGGAATTATAGACTGTGGGAGCTGAGTTAGACTCTAGGGATCATCTTTATTTGGAAGTGAGTACACCGAGGCCAAAGGGAAATGAGGAGAGGACCCAAGGACACTCAAGCGCAGTGATGGAGTGAGAATGAGAACAGCCTTGCGGTCCTCCTTGCGGTTAATATTCCTTTCAGTGTAACTCGTGAAAATACGGCGTGGACACGTGGAATTATGACATGTCTGACTCCATCAAAAGGAATAGGGCTTAGAAGAGTGTGGTCATTGTAGGCGGTGCGTGAAAAGGCATTGGAAGAGAGACTGCACAGCGGTGAGTGCTGAGAAAGGGAGCAGTGGTGAGTGGCTGGTGGAGCACTGCATGGTGGCTTGAGGAGCACTCCTCAGGGAGAAATGGGTGTTCGAACAAATCACTGATTTGAAAAACTAAGGAGCACTCGTGGAAAATTATGAGGCGTCCGAAACACATTGGCAAAGATGCTTTTTCCACATAAGGTACCACTTAACATCTGAGAAGATGTTTTAAGATGGAGATAAAATATAATGGTCAAGAAAACAGACTTTGGAAGAGACAGACCTTGATTTGATTCCACAGTCTAGCTAGATGCTTGGTCAGCGTAACTAACCTTGTTGAGTTTCTTTGAATAGTAATAAAATAAAAATAAACATGATCGTTATATGAATCACACATAATATAGATCATTTCTAAATATTATACATTTACTGTTGCCTATGTGACGTGACATAGATGATGGGTTAGATTCCCTTTATTTATAATATAATGATAAAAATCAAAATGAATAATGGTATCTACTTCCTGGGGTTGCTGTGATATTTATATGTGATAATGACATCAGAACATTTCAATATTGTGTCTGCATATTGCAATATGGCAAATGCATGGCAAATATTAGACTAACATGCATTGGTCTTTTTGTCATCGTTACCATTCCAATAAAGGATAATTCATACACGACTTCATTTTTGAAGTTTTCTGTGTGGTCACCTTCTTGAATTCAGCAGATAATTCTCCCCCATCCTACCTATCCCCCATTTTACAGTGAAAACACAAACCATCAGATGTGAATTACTACCCTTCGCTATCCCTTGCATTGACCATTTTGCTTTTCTTATGTGTTCTCCTAGCAATTTCTTGGGAAGAATTAAAAAAAAAAAAACACTTTAGGCTTAAACTTTTTCAGACTCAGTGCTTTTTCGACTCCTTTGCTTCATTGGTTTCCATCTTCTCTGTACTATTCCTACAGCAAGCTATCCCACCTCTAAGCACTCTTCCTTAAGCACAAATCTCTGTATTTTCAAATCTTTTGCTATCTAAGTGGGCTGACAGTGTCTGAGCCATGATGGCCTCTTTTTTTTTATTTTTATTTTTTTATAAATATATATTTTTATTGTTATTTATGTCTTTTACATTTTGTATTCCCCTTGGGTAGCCCACCACCAATTCACCCGTGATCCATCTCCATGGTCCCTTGTGTTCTTTTCTATTCCATTTTGTGCCCTTTTCCTTCCCTCCCTCCGCCTCCCTTCCCC
>PVIJ01014095.1:0-42318 GCA_004024925.1 Scalopus aquaticus | reverse complement strand
GGCACTGTTCACAATAGCAAAGGTATGGAAGCAACCCAGATGTCCAAAAATAGATGATTGGATCAAGATGTGGTACATATACACAATGGAATACTATTCAGCATTCAAAGAAGATAAACACATGCAATTTGCAGCGACATGGATGGAATTAGAGGGGATCATACTCAGTGAAATAAGCCAGAAAGAAAGAGAAAAATATCGAATGGTTTCACTTATAACAGGACTATAAGGAAACCAAATAGGAGAGAGACACTCGCCGGGGGGGTGGAGGGGGGAGGATAAGGGCACAAAATGGAATAGAAAAGAACACAAGGGACCTTGGAGATGGATCATGGGTGAATTGGTGGTGGGCTACCCAAGGGGAATACAAAATGTAAAAGACATAAATAACAATAAAAATATATATTAAAAAATAGTCAGAGGAGAGGTATCTGGCATGATAAGATAAAGAGAAATTATAAAGTGATGTGAATGAGAATGGAGTGGCTTTGTCTAAGAGATGTCAGGGGAGACTGATCTTGCAGCAGTAAGGCATGGAGAGTGTAGACATGGAACCTGGGCCTGAAGACCTTTACATGGAAACATCAAACCCTTGAATATTTATGTATCTAACACTTACCCCTTAGGTTTCATCTTCCAAGAGTTTGAGTGCCTTCACCTCCCCAAAACACAGCACTTCCGGTCAACTTTCACAACTTAATTTTTAGATATTGACTATGAGGTTCCCTGTTTCGGAGAGGAATGCTTTCAACATGAAAAAAGTCCATTCAAATGGGGAAAAAAAATTACTCTAGAGGAAATAAACATAGTACAGAAGACATCAAAAATATCTTTCTCTCCACAAATCAAAACAATATCCTGAAAAAAGCTTGAGAAATGATTGTGTCTATAAAAAATGGATATTATGAGAAAAACAAAGTTGGAGAACAGTAAATAGTTTTTTTAAAGGAAAAGCACTGCTTAAAATTTAAATGCTTAAATTTTAAATGCTAAGGGTTGGCTTTAATTTTCTAGCAAATAGAGCAAAAAGAAACAAAGAAAAAAGAGAACTTAATAGTAAACCTATGATAGAGCTCTGTGGGAAGAAAACTATATGAATAGCCTAATAAAGACACTCTGAATAAAAAAGAAAAATTGTACAATCTATTATTAATTTGAAAAAGGAACAGGACAGTGCAGATAGAGTGATCAGAGGTAGCAGAGTGGTTAAAAGTTCAGACTGTGGAGACAGACTTCTATGTTCCAATCCCAGACCAGCAACTTACTAACTATGATCTTGGGCAAGTAACCTTCAGTGTTTTAGTTTGCTCTTCTTAAAATAGAATAATAATGCTTGTTCTTACTTCATAGGGTTTTGATGAGAATAAACAAATTTAACATATGAAAAGGACTTAAAATAGGGTCTAGTACATAGTAAGCTTTAAGTTAGTTACATAATATACTATAAAAGCAGTTTCTTACTGGCTCTGAGTGACCCTCTTTTCATAGAATCATAATTAGCCACTGTGTGTTTATTTAACTAAAAACAGTGGTGTAACTATAGTGGGGCACTGGGAGGAAGGCGCTGGATGATTTAAGACAGGCACATTCTCATCTATAATAGCAGGAAGTAAATAGATAATGACTGTAATCAATAACTTTACAATAGCATAGTACTACTGTAACATAGTGATATTGCCAAGTCCCAGAAGAAAAGGCCAAGAATTAAAAAACCCGTGCCTCTGGGGCACAGGACTGGGGGCTTGAAAAAGACGGGGCTGTGTATGGCTTGACTATTTGATTTCCTGACTACATGCATTGTTACTTGGGAATTTTTTAATTAAAGAATGTAAAAGGTTAATTTACATGAATTGGCTGTCAGTTCCTGGCATTATAAATATAGGCACTCAATACATTTTAGTTCCATTTTATTCATTTCAGTAATTCTACTCCTGAGGTTTTTCCTATTTAAAGATATAATACCAAAAGGAAACCATGAATGAATATGTTTATTGTTGGGTTACTTATAACAAAAAAATAAGTGGAAATGACCCTAATTTCCAACCATATGGGAATGGCTAAGCATCATGCAAAATTTTGATAGAATCAAAAGTATAACTATAAATCTATTGTTTTAGGTGGCTATGGATTGGCTAAAACCTATTGCACACAAATATAAATACAAATGCACACACACACACACACACACACACACACACACACACACACAGAATAAGTCACTGGTGTATTTAAAGTAGGAATCAGAAACCTGAGAAAACCAAGATATCCAAACAGAGGAGAAAGACATGAATGTGTAGCCCCGGAATCCCTAATTGGGGGCTGCTTGGGTCACTGTGCAAGGGGAGTTTCTTACAAAAACTAAGATGTTTCTCTCTGAGTTGTGGCCTCTTAGCATTCACACCATTATTCAGGAAGACTGCACACTTTGAATCTATGCTGCTAGTAGCCATTATGACAGGTCCTTAGGCCCCCTCGCTCGTTTGCGCTCGGACTCAGCATTAGCAAAGTTCTGTGTCACTCCCAGCAGTAGCATAGCCTTCAGCTCTACAGTGTCTGAGAAAATTCTCTTGTCAACCAAGATGTTGATGAAAACCATGTAGTTACAACGGGGGTGAAATCATATGTAATGCCCCTGATCTCCATCAGAACCGACCGACAGGGCCTCTAGTTCTCAAAGATAACATGAGCTGCAACCAGCTTCTCTGGATCTAAGTGTCTTCACCTGAGAAAAAGGACCGTTTTCTCCCATGTCAATGGGAGGCTATGAGTATAAAATGAAATGGTGCTTGGGAAGTCACCCAGCACAGGTTCTGATGCGGAGCAGGAGCGCAGCAGACTCAGCTGGATGTGACTTGCAGCGTCTGTGACCTGCTCCTCCAACCATGTTTCTCAGACTCTAGCGTGCATGGGAATCTACTCAATGGCTTCCCAAAACACCCATTGCCAGGCTCCACCCCCAGAGTTCCAGAATTTGTAGATGGGGCTTGGGGGGGAGCAGCATTTGCATTTCTAACAAAGTCCCAGGTAATACTGTCGGTCTAGGACTAAACCTTGAGAACCACCATCTCACAGGCACAAAATTTACCAGAATATTGAAATGGTGTATAGGGAAGAGGAAGGCAGGTGCAAAAAGTTTCCTAAGGATTCCTAATCTAAAGTCCTTGGGTCCAAGACGCCCACTAGATGGCAAGTTCCACCTCCCTCCCAAGCTCCCTTCCAAAGTTCTTCCATTTGTCTCGTGGACTTCCTGAACGGAGAGATGGAAAGATGACAACCCAATCCCAAGCGCCTGCAGCCTATGTGCCGATGCAAGAGACCACCTTTTCAGGTTCCAAGAAATTATGCATTCGTTATAGAGGAAATTAACACCTCCAAGCAAACTATAATTAGGAATTCTTCAATTCAGTTTATGCTTTTTCAATTAGGCACTCTATAATTTTAATCATGGGAGCATTAACATGTTTCTGTAATTTATATACCTGTGGTATAATTAAGCCTGGGAAACACATTGCTCTAAACCTGAATGGAAGTGATTGTTTCCCTTCACACTTGCAGCATTACAGGTCCCCGATGGAGAGATGGTGCCAGTTTCAAAGGAGCCATTTGTGACTTGCAGAGGCCAATGAGAGAGCTCCTGGCTTGGGAAGAAATATGAAGGCTGTTGTAGACCATGGGGTGCCTTGGAACATCTGGCTCACGTGTAGACATCTGCATCCCAAAGCTTCAGCTATTGCGACTTTCAAAACATTCCCACCACAGAAAACTGCTTTGGACAACTATTCTTGGAAACTAATTTCAATTAAGCAGGAACAGGGTGTCCTGGCAGGGGAGACTTTATCTAAGAACCGTGGGAAGCGGATGGTTTTGAATTGAAGAAATTGAACAATAGGCTGAAACTTAGCCTGGATTCCTTTTTTTTTTTTTTTTTAACATTGATTCCTGTTCCCACTTTCTCTAACTCTGCTCTTCTCTCGTAATTTCAGCTCTCCTTTTTAGCTACAAAGCAGGGTCTGAATCTTATGTGCAAGGTAGTTCTCTGGGGATTCTGAGCAGTTCTGCAAATTCAAGGAATTCAGAGGCACACCGAGAGATTTTGTGCTTATTCAGACTGAACCTCTGAACTTTCTGAAGGTTAAAAACCTTCACTTTTTTTTTTCTCTTCTTCCTGCTCTCCCCACAATAGCAAATTCAGATTTGCTGACTGCAATAAAAGGAGAAAGAACATAATCAAAACTGGCCCTGGGGGACAATGCATACAGATTCCAACTCAGCTGAGTGACGCACCCATATTGCTGCCGCATTTTGGCACTCAATATATTTTGTCTGATCTAAGAAAATATAGAACTTTTTATAGAGTGGAAGTTGGAAATGGATTTGTTTCTCCCAGGCTGCTCCAGCCTTCCACAAAAGAATACAGATTTGTTCAGATCCTGACGCTCAGTATCTCCAGACACCCATCTTCTACCTAAGCCCCGATCTGCATACAAGTGATAGATTCAGATTGCTATCAGCAAGCAACACCAACCAGGAATGTCTCAGACACCAGTAGTGTCAGCCTCAGAAGGAAATGCGGGCGTGTTTTAGCCCTTACGCGGACAGGGCTAGAGACACTGGCAGAAATCCTCACTCAGTTCTCATGAACTGAAACTGATCATTTCCCAGCTGAAACACACAGCAAAGGAGAGACAGGAGTTCCAAAAGCTGTAGAATCAACAGGGCCAACTGCACAGCAAAATACAGAACAATTTTGCTTCCCCATAACATGAGAATGCACAATATTGGCACCACGGCTGAAAATACTTGGGTCCCCTACAGTTCCTGTCTCCACGCCTGAGGCCACCTGTAGGAGCTGTGGTTCAGGAGCAGAAGATCATCATTATCACCCAGGTGCTTGTTTAAAGGCATATTCTCAGGCCCCTCCCTCCCCCCCCATGACCCATGGGGCAGGAATCTACACACTCACAAGCTCTCTGGGTGATTCTGATATTCTCTAAAGCTTGAAAACTCTGGATCCAAACCTTTTTCCAGACTTCATCCCCAGCAAGGGTGATGCAGTGGGACTTGGGAAATGTAGTTCAGTAGGTCAGGGTCTCAGCAGAAAGTCAGTCCAGCCATAGACCCCATTTCTGGTTCAGGGGGCTTATGTTTAATGCCTGTGTCCAAGCCTCCATTATATTTCTCATTTTACATGACCTTTCCCTGGCCTTTACCTCTGCATCATAAGCCTCTTTGAAACCACACACGAGCTGGGATCGTTTCACCAGTCCTCCTAGTGTCCAAAGCAATACAGTAAAATGGAATTTTCTGTGATGATGGAAATGCTATTCAGTATGAGGTGACTAGTGTGCTTACTGAGTACTTGAAATGAGGAGAGGGCAAGTAATGAAGTTTTAATTTAATTCATATCGTCCGTGCAGCGGGCAGCATAGGGCAGATCTAGAGTCTTGCCTTTGGGTCCATCTCGTATTTCTGGGTAGTTCTCCCCTGTCCTATACATGAATTTTTACTTTTTACATTTATTATCTTTATAAATTGTTTAGTGTGTCTACATCCAAAGGGGAAATGTTAAACAGAAAACCCCTGCAGCTAACCAAAAAAAAAAAAAAAAAAAAGGATGCATTGTTCTGTGGAAGGGGGTAAGCACGCATTTCTTTTGACTAGTGGCAGAACTTCAAGGTGTTTTTTCCCTACCCAAAGCCAGGCTTTGGTCTCACCTCTCTCACTGCTGTTGAGAGGAGGCAGTTCTCTGGGCAGCCATAGGTAGCTGGGGCAGGCACTGCGCAAGATGCTGTTGGACGAGAGCGAACCTCCTTGGATTCTGCATGGCACAGATCTGCACACTGGCTCAGATGAACATCAATAGATCAGGCTATAAAAATGCACTTGATGGAGGCCGACTTGCAAGTCTGACCCCCAGGCAGTCGCAGACAGAGACTGAGAGCCATCAGTTATCACTGAGATCTGAGATAAAGCAGTGGTGCAAACTGGGCACACCAGGCCCAGAGCAGAGTGAGAAGCAAGAGTCAGCAGAAAAAGTTGGAGAGAAAGTGAGACTCAGGAGAAGGCATCTTGCAGAGTCACTGTTGTTCTTGCAAAGGATTTCACCAGTTCCCCAAAGTGGGGGTATTAGCATAAAAGAACCACATCTGCTTAGACAGCCCTTCCAGTCATAGCCTGACCTCTTGTTCACTGTAATGCTTGGTTTCAATGACCTTCAACTTGATGCCATGATCAGCATCCACCATCACTGCCAACACAGCCTCGCCTGGAGTCATGTTGTTAGCCCACAGCAGCTCCGTTACTGAACCCTAAACTTGGACCATCTTACTCTGAACATCGCTTCTGTCCCTCCGGCTTCTCCCTGTTATGTACTCTCTATACCGACTCTGAACAGAATTGAGGGAACCCTCAGTTTCTCTATTATCTGTACAAGTACGTTCATACAATTTTTTTTTTTTTTACTAAGCCCATTTTCAGACACATTTTTTGACACCATCATTTTCCTTTTCCTATGGTCCTGGACCAACTGCCCTGTATCTTTCTTCTTTCCTACCATAAGAGGTGGTAGGTCTCTTAGAGAAAGTTAAATGACAAAATATTGACCATCACCCCCCACCACCACCTTAAAAAATATTCTTCCCTTGGCTTTTGTGTTTTACTAACATCCTGGTTTCCTGTCTGCCTCCTTGGCTAATTTTCTCCATCCAGGTGGTTTCTTAAAGGTGTTTCACAGAGCTCTGCCTCAGTCATGGGCAGTTACACACTCCCCCAGGTCACGGTCATCCACTGCTCCCGTGCGTCAGCACTACCTGGGTGCGCATGATCCCCAAATCTAACCCCCTGCTCGGATGCGTCTTCAGCAGGCCAGCCTTTTGGAATTTAAATACTCTCGATGGTAGGAGGTGAACATGACAACCACTCTCCCTTCCCTCCTGCCAAACAGTCTCTGCCTCCATGTCTCCAGATGGCAGACAGTCCAAAATAGAACACTCCTTCTTCATGTTCCAGCAACTGCTCTTGCTCCATTTAAAATATTCTTTCCAAAACACCTGTTTTTCCTCCTTGGTTTGAGCCTAAGGAATACAGACTCCTTCTGCACTAGAGACAGCTCCGGGTAGGCTGGGGCATTGGGAGGCTTAGAAAAGGTGACCTGCGGTGCAATGAGGGTGTGTCAAGTGAATGCAACCCCGGAATTATCTGCGAGTCCTTCTTTTCTTTTGTTTCTGGCAAGATCTTCTGGGGCCAGACTTACCATACCCCTTCGGGGATGTCATGGGTACAGTTACACGTCCCTATAACCATAGTTACGTGCCTCTTTAGTTGCAAGTTTAGATTGTGGGACAGCCCCACGCGGAATAGGTCTGCGCTGGCATGCACTCATCCCATCATTCCTTATGTCTGGCTGTGTGTTCTCGTGGCTGGCTTGGAGCTTGTATCTGGCTCCTCTTCTTTCCTAAGCTGGTGTGATGAAGCCCCAGCACGCCAGGAGGCTTGGCTACAACTGGTTTTTCTTGAAGCGTCAACTCTTACAGCTTATGTGGCAGTGCCTCTGGCCCATTTCCCCCACACCAAAGTGAGACAAACAGCACCTTTCACCCTGAGCCTCCAGAAAAGGTGGCTCAAGAGCTGGGAGCTAAGTGAAACAAATCATGTCTAGAGAGAGAACATTTACACGTCATTGCAGTTATGTCTAGAGAGAAAACATCTACACGTCGTTGCAGTTCCTCATCTCTCCTGATGAACACAGGGCTTCAAGAAGCCCTCAGGCTGCACCCTGTTAATAAGTCCCCTCCATTTTCATTTCCCCTTCCAGCCAGACGTCATGCGATGCTGAAATCTGAGGATCGGATGGTCATGATGCCGATCTTGCTCGCCGCAGCCCCCCACACTGGTGTAACTCTGCGGCTGTTTCATGAGCTCCACTCTGGGCTTCAGAGTTATTAAAGGCATCCTGGAGGCAAATTGGCAATTGCTTCCTTTTGTTACCAATAACATTTCTTCTTTCTCTAAAAGAAGGGCTCTCCAATTTGTACTCTAGCTAATCACTGGGTATTTAGGAATCTATCGTCTTACCTAGCTGCACCTGTCAAGTGCGGCGCTGCCGCGGATTCTCATCGGGAGGTGAAAAACACTCGCAATGACCTTTAGAAACCATCACACGTTTCACTGTCTCCTCATGTTGAGTCTCACCATATTCCGGGCTCTGCGAGCTGGAACTTTACCCCTGTGCGCTGCGCCTCGAGCAGCCCCTGAGAGCAGCTCACACGTCCTGATGGACGTCAGCGAAGGCTCTTCCGGGGGCCCGGCATGCACCTGACCACGCGCCAGGCCCCAGCGTGTCCTTGCCCTGCCCTTGCAGGTGCGTCCTAACTCCCTCCAGGCCCCCTCGCCGCCATGGCCTCTCCTGAGCAGTGTCCTGAAGACTCGCCCCTCCCTCAGCATTCCTTGGCTCAGAGAGTGGCCCGCCCTCCATCCCACTGGCCAAACCAGAGCCGCGGACACTGCCTTCTCCTTCACACCCACGGCTCGCCCCACAGAGAAGCCACCGCAAAGCTCGCTCATTTGGCCTCTTTGAAGGTGTATCTCCGTCGCCACAGCTACTCATTTCTCCTTCACTTCTCACCTGGAAAACTGTAACTGCCTCCCTGCAGGGGTCTGTCCAACCCTTCTTCTCCTCACACTGGTCCTCACACTGATGCCAGAAAGGCCTTTGTGAAGATGGATCCTATCACTCACTTGCTTAAAACTTCTTTTTTTTTTTTGACTCTCATTGCTCTTAGAAAGAACTCCTTACTGCAGGGCTAGCCAAGCCTGCGTTATCCGGCCCTTTCGCGTCCAACCTCGTCATGTGTGGCCCTCCCTGGCATTTCCTCCCTGCCGCCCCCCTGCCGGCCTGCTTACAGGACCTGCCAGCAGCAGCTCCTGACTCCCCAGCGTGGGTCTGACCGGCCCCCTTCTTATAAGAAACACCGAGACAGAGAAGGAAGAGAAAAAAACGGGCGCACTGTTGAGCATGCACCCCCTTTGGCCCCCAGTGCCCTTAAGGGCTCAGTTAAGGAAGCTCACGCTGGTCCCCACGCCCTTCTCTGAGGGCTTTGGATTTGCTTGTCTTTGATTTCGCAATATCAAGCGGCATCTCCCCCAAGCCCCAACCCTCAGCCTGGGGTTTGCCAGCCTTTCAGTAGTTGAGACACCCTAGCCCTGTTTGCTTGATTTGGCTCACATCTGAGATCCATTTCTAAGGTGATATTGTTTTGAGGATTTTGTAAAGCCCTTGGAGATAACTGTGTTCCCTGCGTGTCAGCCACCAGACAGCCCTTAGCAGGCAGAGGAGCGCCCATGTTAGCAGGGGAGACAAGACCAGCTTACAGCAGGGCTCAGAAAGGAATCCTGTCCACAGCTGCCCCGGCCAGGGAGCCGTACCTTGTCTCAACAGCACGGCTAACCCAAAGAGCAAGTCGAACAAAGACCATTTGCACTTTACACACATTAGTGTACTTGACCTTCCGAACAATCTGTGACATGGGTGTTGCCACTTTATCAGCAGCTTGAGATTCAGAGAAATTAAGTAACTGGCCCCAGGTCACCCAGTGAGGCAACAGCATAAGGCTGACTCTCCTTCCAGGAGCCTCTGGTCTCCCAATATATCTAACCAGAAAGTCAGTCATGACAGAAAGAGCCTAAGAAATCTCAGTTCTCGGTCAGGTAGCGCCGCTGGGAGGCAGTTCCTGCCTTGAAAGAGGTTACAAACTGGGAGAGACTGAAAATTTCAGATGCTGACAGAGGAGTGGCGGGTGCAGAGCTGCAGCGAGCTCACGCATTCATCTATTACAGGACAGGAAACGGTCCCAGGTGCAGCAGATCAGGACTGGATGCTAGAGAAGTGGAGGCTGTCAAGTGTGGCAGGGAGAGTGGCAGAGTCGGGGGCTGGCCACCCAGAGAAGGACAATATACCAGACACCTGCCTGACAAATGTCCCATCTCCCTCAGGACTGAGTCCAAAGCCAGAGTGAAGCCCTGCTTCGCCGGCTCCTTTTCCCCTCCCCATCTTTTGTCCCCGGTGGAGGGACGCTAGGCCTTCCCTGCCTGGCTTCTGCCTGCGCTGTCTCTTCCTGGGTCACACTCTTCACTTCTTCACTAGCAAACTTCCCCTCCTCCAGCAACTCTCAGACCAGGCGACACTGCCTCCAGGAAGCCCCCCACACCTGATCCTCCCCGGCTAATGATGAATGCCTCTGCTCTGAAGTCTCAGAGAAACCTGACCAGGTACACAGGCTCACTGGCACCTTTTCTCTTTCTGATCATCTTTACAGACCTGCACGGCCCAAAACCGCAGCTATGAGATGCATGGCTTTATCAATTCAATTTTTAAAAAACAAAAATAAGAAAATGTAGGTTTTCAGTTGCACTTGTCATATTCCAAGTACTCGACAGCCACATGTGCTTCGTGGGGACCAGAAAGACAGCGCAGACAGTTTTAAGACATTTCCGTCTCTGCAGGAAGTCCCATAGGACGGGGCTCCTACCCCCGCAAGTGCATCTCTGCCATTCTAGCACTTGGTGCCTACCAGGTGTGAACGGCTCAGTTAATTAGTATGGTCTTGTTAATTTCCCGAGTACCTACTAAATGTCACCTACCGTCCCTGAGAAAGGGAACCCGTGCGTGAGTATCAATCCACCCGATTTCTCTCAGTCTACCGAGGGGCAGGTAAGGATCAAAACCAGAGGAAAAACACACAGAAGTGCATTACACAACTGAAACCTCAAGAAAGAATGATGAAGGACACGCTAGGGCACTACTGAGTCAAGCCAGGTAAAGGGGGGCAGGGTGAAAGGAAATAAAGCCAGAAGTGAAGGTAAAGGCCGGATTCTGATAGGCTTTGAATTCCATGCTAAGAAGCTTGAACTTAATGTGGTAGAAAATCAGTGATCCATTTAAGAATTTTAAGCAGGGAACTTAACTGGATCCAATATGTGCTTCTGAAGGGCCACTGCGGCGGCTCAGTGGGGGATGAACTGAAGGAAGAAACTTGAAACAGGCAAACCAGCAAGCCGTCCTGGCAGGTGAGGGAGTGGGGTGAGGAGCGGCAGACGGGAGAGCTCATTCTCGTCCAGCGGCTGGATGGAAGGGGGAGCAGGAGAGAGGACGTTTCCAAGGAAGCCAGCTGGGATCCAGAGGAAGGTCCGCCACAGAACCTGGGGCTCTGCCCCCAGCCTCACTTCAGGGACTGCACTGAGGTGATTAATTCCCAGTCAAGTTACTTTCTGATGAAGGTTACTACAGATACATCAGCATGACAGGTGGGGCGTGGGGAAGAAGCCTCGGTGTGTTTGAGTCAGAGCTGAATATTAGATTCTAGTCACTATTTGATTGATCTTTTAAGCAATTCTGGGATTCTGTCACTTAAAAACCAATAAATCTTTGAAGGTCTGGGGAAAGCAATGCAAAAGCAATAAATCTCCATTGTGGAGGATTAGAAAAATAGGCCAAGCTGCGGAGGGGGCTTGGCTGGAGGGATGTGGGTACAGGAGCCCCACGAGGCAGCCTTCCCTCCTGGCCTCCCTGGATACACAGACTGAGTCCCAGCTACGGGGCTTCAAAGGCGTAGCAGGGGTGAAGCAAAGGCCAGAGCTGGGCTCAGCCAGATCAGTCTTCCTGATGGGCTCCGGAGACAGAAGCTCAAGAAGTCTGCTTGAATCTGTTTGCGAATGAGCAGATCCCCTCAGAGAGGTGCTGGGTCCAGAAGTTACAGGCTGGACCCACACAATCCAGAGCTGGAGGCCCCCTGGGAAGCTGTCTCGCCTACTCTGCAGGCCCTAGTTGAAGGAGGTTTACTCCAGGGCATCCTCACGTGAAAGTCACCCAGGCATCACTGCCTATTTCAGGCACGGGGAACTCAGAACCTCACGGGGAGCAGTGAACTCAGAGGGAGGAAGCTAGGTCCATGCTTTGGGTCGTTTAACAAATTCCATGACCTTGGGACACCATTTAACATCTTAGACTTCCCCTCCCTCTGCTGAAACAGATGGTATTTCCCATTGCGCTTATGCTCTGGGTATGAGTCGATCAGATGATACAGGGAAGGTAAGGAACGATCAACTAAAAAAATATGGTCCCAGACAAGCTTGATCCAATTCCTGGGTCACCTACTGAGCTCTCTGTGCCCTGCTGTATAGTGTGCCTTGGTGGTCTCGGAGGGTCTGCTTCCCCACGGACTCCACATCTGTCCACTTGCCTGGGCTGTATTCATTTCCCTTTAATCGGTCAAGCCTTTTCTCAGTCAACACAGTCACTGTCCTTACTGGCTCAATACTATCTTGTTTTACCAGTTTCATTACTTTGCTTACTTGCAAACCTCCCAGCCCCATCCACACGAGCAATTCCTGGATAATAAGTCTCCAAAGGATAGGAGTGTCTCTCTCGTGTCCTGCTATATCTCCATTGCTTAGCCAGTTTCTCAGGCATAGCAAGTGGTCAATAAATATGTGTCGAATGATCTGATGTTCCATATTTCCCAAAACAGCATCCAGAGTTCAAGATGGAAAAGGGTGGAAGTAGCTGAAATCTATTGACATTGCCACTGTCATGGCAGTTGTCCTAAAAGTATTGTCTGTTGACATTGGTTATTCTCTTCTCCTTCTTGGCAAATGCCCCAGTGACAGTCTGAAAATAATTCCAGAAACTGAGTGTATACCCTCCATCAGTGATCCAGAGCCTGGGAAGAAAAGCAGCCAGACATTTCCCGACACCAAGCCTTGCCCCTTTGAGCAGTGACATTTGTTTAAATCTTTTTTCCAATGGAAATGTCACCCAAATATATCATGTACAACTTTCTCCTAGGGAGGTGGCATGGTCTGATGAAATGAGGGTTGGTTTAAGGTCAGCTGAACTGAGTTTAAATTCTGCCTGTACCGCTTGCTTATTTTGGAGCCTGGGTCAACTCAATTAGCTTCTGTTTATCTCAGTTTCTATGTATGCAAAATGGGGAGACTATTATTGCAATGCTGGAGGGGACAGCGAGTTTATGTACAGTGACAGGCACACAGCAGGGACAAGCTCATTAAGTGGAAGCTAGCAGGCTTTTAACCTGAAGACAGGGAACCAAATGTCATATTTGGTGGAGGGGGTGGGAGAGCAGGAACAAGTGCTGGACGCCTATGGCAGTGTGGGACCGTGAGGTACCGGCAGCCTCAGACGGACGTGTTTCTGGAATTCCTCTCTGTTTTATAAAGTTGTCCTACTTTTCTCCTTGTCAACTGTCATCTCTCACCAGTACTGGGGCATTTCCATTCTCACCTTCGAATTTACTGTCATCTTTGCTTGCTAAGCTAACTAAACAGAATTACAAATTAAGATTAGTGGGCTCAGCGGGGAACATGAAAGGGGTTTTCTCTTTGGAGCAACTGAAAAAAAACTTCCCAGGAACATTGGTTTGGGCTGCTCAGAAGACCCATGGCTGGTCCCCAGAACCAGCAGGGCGAGATGTAAGTCCTGGCCTTGTCACTTACTGGTTTGGTGACCTTGACGTTTAGTTTCCTCAAACAAGGAGCTAATACTGCTACTCACTGGTTATTTGAAGTTACATTCCTGGAACATAGTATTTGTCCATGAAAACATGGTGATAATGACCCTTATCCAATTCTGCTGGCTTCCATGAGTTATCCTTTCCGTTGCCCTTCAGCAGCCAGAAGACTGTGGCATCTGGACTAAATCCACACCCACCAGAAGCCCTGCAGCATGATGCCAGCTGACTGGGTCCCTTTGGGATAGTTTTGTAGGCTTCAGTAATGAAGTGGGATGCTTGGGTCTACTATATAAAGGTGACTTTGACAGAAGGCCATTTCTAGACCTCCCACCCCACCAAATAAATGTGCCCTAGGGATGTTCCAGAAGTTTCTCTCTAGCTCTCCTCCAGTCCCCATCACCATGCTCTGTCTGCACCAGTCCTAAATCCCATGAGGTTCCTGGCCCAATGACCTGTCCACACCAGGCGTGGGGCTTCTGATGCTCCTCTTTCAGGAAGCCCTGTTCCTGGCCAGAGGCCTGATTCAGCGGAGGTGGGACAGTGCAGAGAAGGAAAACTGCACATTGAGAGTGATGATCCCTTCTCACCTGACAGGGGCTCCCCGAGACTGAGCGGGCTTCAGCATCACCGTGATGGTCGTGTCTGTTTCATTCAGTGGGGTGTCTGTGTCGTATTCGGGCATCGATGGAGCTGAGCACAGAAGAGAGAGAGAAAGTGAGCTCAGCGCAGTCCCAAGCCCACTCACCACCTCCCCTGGTGCATCTCTGAAGACACTCAAGATGCCTAGGAGGAGGAGGCTTGGGAGGGGGAGATGAGTAGCGCATGGCATTCTAACTTTCTGCAAAGGCGTCCCTGACTTCCGGCCCACCCATGGGCTCTTCCACTGTGTAGGAGAGTGGCAGCAATGCAGCCAGAAACCCTCATGAATCAAAAAGTTCCATACCCGGGGCCTCCCTGGTGGCGCAGGGGTTACGTCACAGCACTATGAAGCTATCCAGAGCCACTGCAGCACAAGTTCGATCCCTGGCCAGGGAGCTTCCCACATGGCGCAGCAGACCTCTCTTGTCTTGCCTGCTGCTCCCCTCAGCAGTGTATTTCAGTCCATCTGTCTGTTCTGCTCCCCACCCTGTCTCTGGTGAAGCTTCTCACCCCCCAACCCCCAACACCTCTGGCCTACACCCCAGCTTATATACATCAATAAATAAATCTTAGAAAAAAGTTCCATACCCATCTAATAAACAGAGAAAATACAGCTCTAAGTACTTAACAAAGACGTGGAGGCTGAATCACCTTTGTCAGGCACATTTAAATGTCCACTTAGAGCAGTGATGGACTAGGTTCTCTTCCCCCCCCCCGTTTTTTTTTTTTGTTTTTTTTTTCAGAAACCCTCCCTTCTCTCATCCCCAGTGGATTGGGATAGCAGTGTGTCTTAATTTAATCACTTGGGAAGGTACTAGAACCATTTCAGCCATTGAGTACTAAGAGCTATTAAAATCCATATCCATTTTAATCCAATATTTCAATTTTGGAAGTTAACCCTAAAGTTATAAACCAGAGGAAAAAAATCAAAGTTTATCCTGTAACATGTTTATTGAAGCATTATTTTCTAAAGACATAGAAGCACCAAATACATTCAACCTCAAGGGGATGTTTAATTAAATTATGTCCACCCCCTTTGACAGAACATTATAATGAAAGTAGTATAATGAAAGCATGTGGAATGTTTATGGTATCAGGACAAATGAAAACATTAAGCTACAAAAAACATCGTGAGTGTATATGCAAAATAAGTATGAATGCAGACCAGAATCACATGGGTTTCCAAAAATATATAAATTTTTAAAGTGGTTCTGAATAATTCTGTCTTGATGTCAAATTGGACAGTGGAGGGGGTTCTACTGGTGATGATTGGTAAAATTTTGGAACGACATGGTTCTGGAACATTCATTTGTTCATTCAGCAGACATTTTATGAGACTGTGCTGTGCCTTGCCCTGCCAAAAGGAATATTCCCGAAAATAAATCATATCTTAAAAAATCAATTTGTATGAAAAAATTACATTATTTAATGCAACGGTCTCTGGTCTAGTTTAATTATTTTTTATACTTTCGGAAGTTTGTAGGTTAGACCTTCTTCAAGAGACTATGAGGGCAGTATCCCTGGGCCTTCCTCACCCTACGCTCAGCACTGCCCAGTCACAGCTGCCTTTGCCTTTTCTACTTCCAGGAAAATTAGGAATAAGAGGTGACAACAACACCCTCTTGCTTTACCCTTTTTAGAGCGATACCTGAAATTTTGGTGGCGATCCTCGTGGTGATGGGGGGCCCAAAGCCCTTGGCGGTGCTGGCCTTGATGGTGAAGGAGTAGGTGGTCCCTGGGTACAGACCCACAAAGAGGTGGTGGGTTTCATTCCGGAGTTTGAACACTTTCCCCCTCTGGCTGGAGAGGTCGGCGCTTGGGTCCAGGGAGCCAACAGCCTTGTAGTTGATCTGGAGAACAAGACAACAAACAAGGAGTCACCGTACCCAGGGAGGGGACAGAGCTCCTTGGGGCACAGGACAGAGAATGTGTGCTCCACCAACAAGTTCTGCTGTTGCTGTGGACCTTACGCACAATCCCAGCCTCCAATATTCCACTGCGGATGCTCTGAGGAATCGCTGTCCAATAGAAAGGCTATTTGAGCCACAGCCAGACTTTTCAAGTTTCTGGTAGTCACATTGAAAGAAATAATAAAGTAAAAGAATTTTAATAATATATCTTATTAAACCCAAAATATGTAAAATATTATTTCAATGTATGCTCAACCAAAAAAATTGATGAGATGTTTCATATTCTATTATTCATGTGAAGAGAAATCTCTTGTGCATTTCACCCTTCCGGCACATCTCTTTTCAAACCAGTCACTATGCAAAAGTGTAACAGCTCAGGGTGGCTAGTGGCCACCCTGCTAGACAGTACCTCTGTAGAGCAGCACCCAAGGGTGGCATCCGTTAAGAATTATTTAGAAGGCTGGTGATGAATGCAGCCCGTGGGTTCCCTACTTCACGGGAAGAACATTTGCTGTCTGCTATCTCATACATTAATTTGCTAGTCTTCCCTCCAAATCTTGGGACATCAGGATAGTTATTTTAATAAGGTTCAACTGGAAGCAACTTGCTTTAAATCAGTGTTTTTCAAACCACTTATAATGATGACCTTGGATTGTGTCTCCCAAACCCCGGCAGACCCAGCATAATCCAAAGGCCCCATCACATGGGTCATTAAGCAAGCTCGGCAATAACCAAGCTGGTCTATACTCTGCCATGAGACACACCCATCCATCAAGGCACTGTCACCATTTTGAAGGGTTCCCATTCAATTTCTGTGCTCTTCTGCCTCTGAAAGTAACAAAACATTTGGCATCCCAGCACCAATCCCTGCATGCTACTTTGATACCACATTTCTAAATTATACAGTTGTTAAAGCAGCAAGTATAGGATTTAGTTTATCTAGTTTGTTCCATTACAAATGTTTTGTTAGGGTATGATACACATACAGAAAATAATACAACTCAATGAATTTTTAATAGCTGGAATCAGTCTTTAACCAGCACCCAATCAAGTCCAGACCCAAGGCTTTCCCCGCCAGCACCCTTCCAGTCCCTAGACACTTCCCTGTCCCAAGGACAAGCTCTGTCCTGACTTCAAATAGCACAGACCAGTTTTTACCTGGTTCTGAACTTGATATAAATGGAGTCCTATGGGGTGTACTCTGTAGTGTCTGATTTCTTTCCTCAATATTATGTTTGTGAGATTAATGCAAGCTGGCACTTGGAATTGTAAATCATTCACTCCCATGGGTAGTCTGTCACTGATATAGGACTAAACCCAGGTATGTCAGACTCTAAAACCTGTGCTCTTCAGTCTCTATGCAGCCCCTTGCTTGGAGGCACACTTCACTAATTAAATAAAGCATTCATTCATTCATTCATTCATCCACTCACTTATTTGCTACTACCATATATATTAACATAGCAATGATCCAAACAGACTGAGCTACTATTGGCATTGACATTGCAATGACCCTCACTGATGGGGTGGGGAGGGCAACTGAGATAAGTTATCAACCACTAGCTTATGAAGACACTGATAAACAGAAGCCAAGGACAGATAAAACCTGGCTGTGTGGAAAGGGACCACCTAAGAAAATTAACAGGCCAGACAGATAAGATGCTGCTGAAAAGTGGCATAAATATAGGCACCAAATTGAGGCAATTTGAGATACTTCTGGTTCCTGTCTGTGGACCTGAAGCTTCTCCAGAATTCAGTGAGAGGGCTGGAGACTCAGGTCCTAGGAAGTGGCATCCCCTCCTCCTTGCAGGATTCGTGGATTCTCCAGACCCTGTCCTGCCATAGTGCATAGACAAACCCCAAAATTTGGCCAAGAGGTTGGTTTCCTTGCCCACTTTATCGCTGACCATTTAATTATATGTCTGTATTATTGTAATGTAGATTTCCCCCAATAAATTCTTATCGTGGGTCTATGCATTTGACTTGAGTCGTAAGCAAAACCTTCCTGCTTTGAGGAAGTGAGCATTCTAGAAAAATCCAAACCTGAGAAGACACCTGCATACTCCTATATGCTAGGACCTACTGTGCTGCTGGGAGCCCCAAATGGACCCTGAGCTCCAGAGACTTCCAGAGTGAGACAGTCCACTAGCTAGGCGGCATGTATCACTTGTCTACCATCAGAACACCCCATACTTGACAGGAAGGAAAGACCCAGGAGAAAGGAGAACACACCACTTAATTTAAAAAGAAAAAAACACAAAACATAACAATGTTCTGTTTCTGGTGTGGACATCTACTATTTTGGAGAAAGACGTTACTTCTTGCCCCTGCATTAAACAGTCGCTGTGTGGGGACTGATGCTGTCAGTCAAGGAGAGTGCCCAAAGCTTGCTCAGAGCAGAGTGACAGGAGAAACAAAGAGGTGGGTGACTTGGGTAGAGGCGCTCACTGTGCCTGCCCCTGAAGGGGTCCCTTCTGGTCGCCCTAGCCCCTCCAGCCTCTCTCTGAGCCAAGTCTGCAGACACGCACTTCTCTCTGCTTGAGGGCTCTTTCCATGGGTTCTCCAGGGGGTGCTGGGTGATTAACACCCCCAGGGGCTAGACTAGTGGGCTTGAGGTTCTCAGGGTCTTCTTGCCTGATACTCCTGCAACATTAAGTGGATTTCCCTGGGGAATTTGGTGTCCCTTGCCTCCCAAACTCCCCCATCACTGGCACACTTTTTTTCTTCCCCAGACTCGAATTTTTTACAGGTATTTGCTAAATTTCTCAATAATCTCCTAGAGTCCAAAGCCTCGTCTCAAGGTCAGCGTCTGAGGAACGCCAAACTTAGAACAAGCACAGGGAGGCATGTCCAGAACTGAACTAGCACCTGAGGGCTAGATGGTGTCAGAGCAAAGCGGGCTCCAGGCAGAGAGAAGTGTCTGGGAAAAGGTTTGGAGGTGGGAAAAGGCTTGTAAGAATGGAGGGTAAGCAAATGGAGACAGCCCAGCTTTGGTACAGAAAGGAAAGTCTAGAGAGTTCTGCTTGTACCAACTAACCCTCGTCTATTAGTGGAGATGACAAGCTCCTGTATCCTTTTGAAATTCCACTCCAGTGCTCCTGCCTAGGCCGGTGGCAACTACATTGATATACAGACACTGGGAGGTAAAACTCATACCTTATTTACTAGCCAATTCCTTCCCTGTGCTCCAAATTCAATCCAAAAGCGACTCAATTTCCACCAAGCTGTCAATATAATATACCGTGCTCCCCTGCTCTCTTAACCTTTCCTGGTATTACAGGATCCTCACTTACTTGTAATGAAACACTATGAATAAATCAATGTATGTTAATATAGCGTATCTTCAATTTTTTATGAAGGACTTCACCAAATCTAATTCCCACTGCTTTGTCAGAAACAGCCTTTGAAAAATTTAACTTGCAAGTTTCACGAAGTTAGTAGGGAATAGGACTGGGGAGGGAGAGAAGGAACGTGAGAAAAATAGAATGGGATGGAGCTGTGGGCATAAAATACATAATGCAAGGTGAATCTTCATTTGGAAGTGGGGGAAAAGGAAGATTTGCTAGCATAACAGAGATAAAATGAAGAGTTAGTGGGGGGTGCCAGACTGCGTGACAACCCTGAGCTCCAGGCACTGGGGTCTGGAGGCAACAAAGGGCTGGTGGCCATCACTGTCTTTCCTGGTCACTGTAAGGGGGCCCCCCAGGCAGAAGCCAACATGAGCAAGTCATAGTAAGAATCCAACCAAGTCAGCCGTTGGGCTGAACAGCCGTGGGCTGCAGAGTGCACTGTGGTCCTGTGGTCTTCATCAGCCCACTACACGAACTGACCTCTCCTGCCTCCCTCTGGTTTTCCACGCTTATTTGAGTACCTGAAAAGAGCCAGGCCACAGGGCCTTTGCACCAGCTTGGAACACTTGTTCTTCTTCCACTGCTTCCCCTTCACTTAACTTCATTTTTCGATTTCATTTAAAATGATGTATTTCACCAGCACCTTCTCTGACTCCCACATCCCCTTATTTTATGTTTCCAGAATCACATCTTTCTCCATTGAGATGGGGATGGTACATTTAACCATGCAACGATTTCATTGATGAGTCCCTTTTCAACCAGCTCAGGGGCTGAGAAAGTAAAGACTGACAGTCAAGTATGGGCTATCATCTGTTGTTGGAAACAAAACTTCACTGAAACACAGTCACACCATTCAGTGACGGCTGGTCTACGGCTGCTTTCACACTAGAGCAGCAGGATTAAGCAGATGCAGCAGAGATCTATGGCCACACCACAGAAGGTAAAATATTTACTCTCTGGCTCTTTGTAGACAAAGTTTGCTGACACTGCTACTAGACTAGACTTCAAGCTCCAAGATGACAAAGACGGTATCTGCATTCTGTCAACACCCTGCATGTAAATGACCAAACTAGCTGTGTGGACAAAACAATTGCTTAACTTCTCTAAGTCTCTGGTTCTTCAGGAAAAAATAATACTTCTAATTTCACTTTCTGTTTTTATGTTTTAAGTGTTCCCAGTGGAAGGAGAACAAGTGTTTATGTTTTATAAGGCTCACAGAGTGAGCCTCAGTTTCCCTCCTCCTGGAAAGTGGCCGTTAGCTCAGGAGTGAGGTTCCAGGTGCATGAGTGACGTCACCCTTGGCCGACGTCACTTGCAGAGGCCTTCTTGGGGAGCCCAGGCATCCCTCCCACCGGGATGAAGAGGAGGGAAAAGGCGAAGCAGAAGGAAACAGGCAATGGTTTCCTGCAAAGAGCTCCACCAGGAAGGTGCTGTTTGTTTCTCGAACACGCTTAAATTGAGTCCTGTTGTGCTCCAGGCACTGAGCTAGTTATGAAGCAAGACTACAAGGGTTCCATGTTCAGACAGAGAAACTGATAAGAATCTGGTCCAGAGGATGCTATGGTTCTTCTGGATGTGGAGGGAGAGAGCGAGACGAGGAAAGGGTGAAGAAGCCAGGACCCAGCACAAGCTCCCAGGAGACACAGTCATGAAAAGCCACCATTTTGGAACACACCCTGCCAGGCACTGAGCACAGGGGGCTGCCAGAAAAATCATTCCATTTAATCCCCCCAAAAAGAAGGGATGGCTCTTCCCATTGCTTAGCCAAGAAAGATGACTCAGTGCAAGTGTGAGCCGGGGTGAAGGCAACTGTGTGTGTGACGGGGCAGCGCCAGAAGAGCAGGGGGTGACCCCAGGTCATGGTGTGTCTCTCTCGCCACCACTTCGCCACGGGCTCATCTCTCTGCTGGCGAGTGACCATGAGAGCCACGAGGTGGCAGAGAACTTCGACGAGTCAAAGTGCTCACCCCCAAGCAGAGGACCCCAAATCGAGGAGACTCGTAACAGCGTCAGATCTCAGTGGTGAGAGTCTACCCTGTGACAAGACTTGCTCACCCACTGCTAGGTGCTCCAGAACATTCTCCCTGTGAACACCGGCCCCTTTTGCTACTATATTCATGTCTTTGCCCTAAATTGGGGGGAGAAGAGGCATAACACCCCATCTTCTCCTGGCTTTCTTGAAATGGCTTTCAGTCCATTCTCTGGAGAGCCCAAAGTAGTAGTTTGAACAAGTCTGCAGTAAAACAGAACAGCATGTTCAGGTCATTGAATAAAGTGCTAAATTCATTTTCTTCTTTTAAATTCAAAACACTGGTTAAAATAACTTTGCCCTTTGTGACTCACTAAAAAGTGTTCACAGGCCTGATCTTTATTTCTCG
Source organism: Scalopus aquaticus (assembly GCA_004024925.1). Taxonomy (NCBI): domain Eukaryota; kingdom Metazoa; phylum Chordata; class Mammalia; order Eulipotyphla; family Talpidae; genus Scalopus; species Scalopus aquaticus. Next base: position 20,515 of record PVIJ01014095.1, on the reverse strand, counting down.
GTGACATTGAGGCAAAAGCACAAAAAGAGCCGGCTCCTGGTAACCTGCTCGTTAGAAGAGTGCTCTTGACTCTGGTTTCCTGACAATTTAAAGGGAAAATTCTACAAGCCCCTTTAAAGAGCGTGCGGAGGGGCAGAGTGCTGGAAGGAGCCCGCCTGTGCTTTCCTGGCCACAGGGCCCTCGTTTTCCCTGCGGAGCCGAGCACTGCCATAGAACAGTCAGAAACAGTGACCGTGGCCAACGCATGCTCTGCTGTTGCCGACGCTGGTGACACTGTTGAGCTGGTAAAGACAGTGCAGAGATTTGCCACCTGTGTGTCCAGACAGGTCCTGCTTCTGTTTCTACTGACATGGAGTCTTTATCTCCATCAACAAATGCTGAGAACCCACTAGGTGCAAATTAGATAAAAGCATCTCTCTAGATAGATGCAGTACCCCCTCAACCCCAGCCCCCAGGATGGCAGTGAATTAGGGTGCCTTTATGAGAGAGAAAAAAAAAGCTATGCCTTTTTTGATGCCTAGTCACATTTCTTCAGGGACGAGGGTGGGGCATGCATGGCGAGCGCTCGATAAATGTTTATTCTCATCATCATCACCTACTGGCCAACCCTGCAGTTTGGCAACCTCAGACTCCAGCTGGCCCGGGGTCATTAATACTCACCATCCTGCATCCACATGACAGATATGATCCAGTGTTTAGTGGGCTGGAGATTTCACCCTCTTGATGGTGTGTGTTTGTTCAGTGCACAAGCTGGGCAACATTTCATGCTAGCCCTGTTTTAAGGTCAGGTGTTGGAAGTGTTTATATGAATACTCAAGTGCTTTGGTTTTATCTTGAAGGCGATATAGTCACTAGGGGAAGGGGCAAGAGGGAAGGGGGTGTTATCAAGAAAGATAGTGTCATATCATACATCTATCTGAGAATATAGCTACGAACATTGTAGTCTGTAGACAAGAAAGCATCCATGTCCCTGTGAGCTTGTTAGGGAAGTAGATTTGTGGGCCCATCTCAGACCCACTGATAAAAATACCTGGGGTGGCTGGAGTCCAGGAGTCTGTGTTTTAACACACTTCAATGTGATCCTCATATACATTGAATTGAGAGAAGTACAATTCTTAGATCAAAGAAAGGAAGATTCAACTGACAAGTGCAAGAGGGGTCCCTTGGAGGCTCTGGGGCTCATCAAGATGACAGGTGACAAAGCAGGCCTGGTTCAGACCAGTAGCTGAGATGATGAACAGAGGGGTTGAATCTGAGAGTGATTGGGGCCTGGCTGGTGAAAGTTGAGGCCCCTAGAAAAGTAGGACGATGATGGAGCCACCCCAGGGTAGCAGGGTCGAAGAGGGATAAACTTTCTGAGGCTAGAAAGGATCGGGTGAGTGTCTGGGGCTGTCCACCAGCCTGGCCCTCTGATGCTGCTGATAATCAGGAGAGGCAAGAGCTGGGAGAAGGCTGTTTGGATTTCAGTTCTGCAGAACCTGGTTTGAAACCCAAATCTACCACTGACCTGGAGCTGAGTGGCTAGGATCTATTTTGTAACCTCACCAGCCCAAGTGCTCTGCTAACAGCCTGCTGAAACAGCGACCCCTGCACAGGGGCTGCTAGGCCCAGCTCCAGGGTCAAAGGCACAGCCCATGGGCTGGTTTGCTGGGCTGGGGCCACTTGGGCTGCACTTCCGCCCCAGCCCTGCCAGCACAGGGCACGAAGCCTGCAGTTGCTGAGCCTAACGGTCCTGCTGCCCTGCAGGGAGCCTGTTCTGTCTTGTAAGGACTCCCTCCATCACCACAGATCAGAGAGACATTGTAGGAGGGCGGGCAGCTTCTCTGCCCAGAGTGGCTTTTGCTGATTTCCGATCACACCCTGTTCTCTGACTTCACTGGCTCTGGGAATCAAACACTTGGAGGAAGGAAGCTCAGACTCCAGCTGGCCCAGGGTCATTAATATTCAGCATCCTGCATCCAAAACTGCAAGATTGGCCAGTAGGTGATAATAATGAGAACAAACACGTATCAAGTGCTCGCCACACACGCCCCACACGCCCCACACTCATCCCTGAATCACCACCTTGGCCCTCAGCTCCCAGGAGCACCTCGGACGCTCCCACGAGAGTGCACCTGCCTGTCTGTACAACCTCCCTGTGCAGCATCTCAGCCCCTTCCACTCTCCCCTGGACCCCTTTTAGGCCTCCTTCCCTCCCCTCCTGCCCTACGGGAGGGATGTCTTCACAGTTTCGCTCTTTGGAAATGCTCTGAATTTTAAAGACACAGTCAGATCCCCATAACAGGGCCACCATCAACTCTGATGGCTCTCAGCCCTTTCTTCCTAAACTGTCGTAATGCAGCTTAATAATATGATGCTTAAACCTCCTTTCAGCTTTTAATCTCATGCTGGGGTGTCCTGGGTGCTATGATTTTGTTATTTTCACAGAAACCTTCTTGCTTAATGAGTCTGCCTGGCAATATTCCCAATTGTGCTCAGTCTGCAAGGCAATATTTCTTGGGTTTCTAAATGTAAGCTGCTTGCCTTCTTGCCTTCTAACTTCACGCTCAGCTGATTCCAGTCCTGCTAGGTTTAACCTGGTTAAGTCGCTAAGTTGCATGACCAATTTCCCTCCTGTTGGCTTTGGGCTTGGGGACGCAAGAGAAGTTGAATCATCCCACAACCTTACTCCCTGGTATCTGGCAGCCTTGACAATGACCTTTCTGGCAGAGACAGTCTGGGGCGCCCCCTCACTGAGGGCAGGAGCTGAATTCTATCTGCAATTTTGTGTCACTTAACAATAGGGGTATATCAATTGCTCTTGTCATTGTGCAATTGTCACCCAGCACACTTAGACAAATGCTGGTGGGAGAGCCTCCTACACACCTAAGCAATCTCCAGGTGTGTGGTCCATCACTGACCAAAAACTCAGTGTCAGTGCACGATCATCTGTCTTCCGTGCTGGAACTGCCAGCCCTCAGCTTGGCACAGAATAGGTGTCAATGAGACTTACTGAATAAATGAGGATTAAGAATGAAAATATAACAAACTTAGAATGCAGTACAGTTGGAATTTGAAATGAGGCTGTTCTGATGCCAAAGGCCAGCAGTTTCCACTGAGTCCTGCAGCCTTGCCCTTGGCCCTCTGTGCCCAGAGTGGTGAGTTGCCAGGGGAAGCCTGGCGGTACTGCCTTCAACTGTCAGAGCACGAGACTTTGTAGGGGGCTTGCCTGGGCCTCTCTCCCCCAAAAGGGGCTTGGCAAGCATCCCTGGTGGTTGAGTCCATTCCTGCCTGGCATATAGTTGGCACCTAATTAAATTATGGATTTAATGAAGCCCAGTCCTGTGAGGCTCTTGTCCTCTTGGGCCCGAGCTTCTAAGCCCATAAATAGAAACTTCTTTTAGTCTTTTCCCATTTGGGGTGCTTTTTAAAAATGGGCCCAGCTTTTGCCATTCCTTATCAGGAGGAGGAGCTAATGACCTCCCTGAGTCCAGGAGAACTCGTGACTGCTCTGACTGTTAGAACGAGCCAGAAATGATGCTGTGTGATTTCTGAGACTGGGTGGGTTTCTGACATGACCCCAGGGCTAACTTGTCCCTCCACGTCTGAGCTGCACTGTAAGAAGTCAACCCCTGAGGACGCCTGCCTGCCGTGAGGGCGCACAGGGCACCCAAAGGGGCTGTGCAAGCATGGGAAGCCCAGCAGAAGCCAGTCTTGGTGCCACGCTGTGCAGATACCAGCCTGATGAGAGAGGAAGCCACCAGACGATCCGACTCTTAGCTCCAGGGAATTAACTACAACTTTAAATCAATTAAACTTTGGTAAAATCGGTTTCTTCATGATGTCATTTTGCTTAACACAGTCATTTCCAAGAACCTATGCACAGCACTGAATGAGGACTTACTGTACACTTCAAAAGAGCAAAGGTCATAAAAGACAAGGAAAGACTGAGGAGCTGTCCCGGGCGCAGGAAGGCAGGATCCTAGAGCAAACCCCGAGATGGAAAAAGCACATTAGCAGGAAACAAGTGAAATCCAAATAAGATCTCTAGATGACAGTATTCATCATATCATAGATTATAATATCCATCAATGTTCATTTGCTGGTTTCAGTCACTTTACTCTAGTTTTGTGCTAACATTAGGGGAAGCTGATCTTGCGACTTTTCTCTAAATTAGAAATGACTTTAAAATTAAACATTTTTTAAAAAGAGAACAATTGCAAAATGTGTTACTAAATCACAATGACTGGTAGATATGAAATTGTGGAACACAGTTCAGAAGTCAAAGACCCTGCTCTCAACTTCCAGCCTCCTAGGACACATTCATTTCGACAACCACACATGACCTAAGAAGAGCTTCCACACAACACGTACTGGGAGCGAGGCCAAGCACTTTCCATGCATTGCTCATTTCCTCATCACAAATTTTGAGGCCAGTACTATTCTTACCCCTCATCCCCACTTTACAGATGAGAAAATTGAGGCTCAGGGAGAACAGATCACTTTCCAAGGTTCTCAAAGTCAGTAAGAGGTGGAGCCAGGCCTGGAACCCAAACAGTAAGGAGCTAGAATCCACCTGCTTAACCTGGGTCCTCTGCTCTCCCCATGGAGCATCGCCAGTCTTGTTTCCTGGGGCTGTGGCACCCAAAACTCTGCTGTGGGAACCTTTTTGTTGAAGGATCAGCTGGAGGGAGAACGTGTCTAGGGGCAGAGAGAGTGCCTGGTTAGAGTTGGGGATAAAGGAGCCAAAGTTAAGGGGAGTTGGAAAATTGGATTTGGAGAGGGAGGGACTGTAGGGGCTGCTGCTGGCCTGCACTTCCCAAGCACCCAAGAGGGTTTCTCCTTCCAGCTGGGACTGCCACCTCCTTGTCAGAGGTGAAGGCAGGGGGCATATGCGAGAGGCCTCTCTGAGGAGAAAGCCATTGATCACATCATCACAAATTGGAGGTCAGCAGGGGGCTGACGGCTGAAGTTTCATTCACTGCATTTTTATTTCATCCAGCATTTTTCTCATGAAATTAAAATAGCATTGATTCCCCTCCCCCCCAAATTAAGCATTACAAAAGGAATAAGAGGATAGGCATTCTGGGGGTCTGAGCATCAAATTCAGTCCAGCAGAGGCATTTGTATGATGTTCTATTCATCCCTATTATTACAGGAAGGTTTTGTGAACGTCTATTTTTGGTTATGTCACCTCCTTCACAGAAGAGATGAACATTTTTGTTTTTCACCCTTCTTGATTAAAATGATCATTTATTCTGACCCTTTCTTCTGCTGGTCTCAGGTTAGGAATTCTCCTTTTTTCCTCCTCTTGTCCATGTAGTACTTCTCGAGGAGCAGACACTCAGCAGGTAACATTGCTATTCAGGAGACTCATTTCTAAATGAAGTGGGTGTGCTGGGAGCCCTCATTCTATTCTGCAGAGACCGCAGGCCCTAAACTGGGTCCAGAAGAAACCTCACAGCTGCAGGAAGAGAAACCTAGACTCAGAGATGATAAGAGGCATGCCTGGGGTCACACAGGAAGTGAATCTTCACTAAGGAGGAAGCTAAGGGACAGAGAGGAGGAGTCAGAAAATCCGGCGACAACTGGCATGTTCCTGTGGCAGCTGGCTGCTGGCTTAGCGCTGACCACTAGAGATAGACACGGGCACATCTGCACCCTCCTAGCTTCTAGAAGACACTTCTAAAACACATCAAAGGTACGGGGGTGGAATTTTAATAGTATCTTCTCTTTAACCCAAGCTATCCACATGTGATTTTTCTAAACATGCAATATTGTGATATTTTAATCCTAATTTCCTACTCAGTGTTTGAAATCTGGTGTGCCTTTTATCCTCTCTGAACTGATCTGATCTGTACTGGCCACATTTCAAGGGCTAGTCTAGAGCAGGGCTTCTCAACCTTTTACCCCACCATTATCACCTCCTAAGAAGCCCATTTAGACATTCCCCCCCGCCGCCCCGAGACTTAAATTTCACAGGTGTGCTGTAGATATCTACATAGATTCCACACAAACCTGCATAGCTGTGTCTACACTTTAAGCATATTATGCATGTGCAGATGAGAAGGAAGATTTCTTTCACACACACCCTCTCATCAAAAACCCATTTTCACCTCTTTGGGCTGAAGCACCTGTGCAAATGCTGCCTGGTCTCTGACAACTAGTATAGCCCTGAGCTTCGGTTATTTGCAAAACGAGCGTTCCCGAGTGGGCAAGACATGGCAGTTCTCATGGGTCGGCATCCTCAGTGCCCAGGGTGTGAGGGAGGGGCTGTGCTCCCCACACTCGTTCCTTCCCACACAGTGGGTGGTGCCGGGGCTTAGCCCCTCCTTGGGCTGCAGGCAGTGTGGTGGGTATGTGCTGTGCTCACGGTCTCTCTCTGACCCCAGAGAACTTGGCCAGGAGCTCTGTCCTTCAGCCCGGCCACAGCCCTAACAGGGTGCCAGGGCCTTTTGGGCCTCAGCTTCAAGGTCTTCCCGCTGCTACTGGGGTCCCAGCTGAGACCAAAGGGCCAAAGGAACAGCCAGGTCTCCTGACACCAGACTCTGCTTCTCTTCCCTCATCATCTCCCCCCATGTGTCTAAGAACCCCCAAAAGGCCCAGAGCTCGGTAGGATATGACATACGCTGGGCAAACCTGAATTAGAGTTTGTGGGTAAACCACAGACTCATTCAACGTGAGTCAATGATTATTTACTGAGCAGCAACATAAACGGGTCATTAGTTTAGGCACATCTGAGCTACGTCAGTGAAAGCACCAAGATCCCTGCCCTTGTGGGGTTTACCTTCTTGTTGCCAAAGCGGTGAGAGGAGGGGGAGAAAATGATAAAAAAGAATACAAGCAAAAATGTGCATGCACAATGGGTCAGTTATTTGATATGTCAGCAGGTGATAAGTGCCATTCAAAAAAGAAAGACAAAGAACCCATCGAGCAAAATAAGAGGTTCTGGAGCGCTGGGAGAGAGGGCTCCGGGTTGCGGCAGTACATTTGTGTGGATGGGGCATCCTCATTAAGAAAGTGAGATTGGAGCAAGGACTTTCTGGAGGTGAGGACGCTAACTGGATAGATACCTACAAGGAGAGACGCTCCTGAGGCAGAGAGGACAGGATGAGGACAGGCCCTGAGCTAAAATGGAATCTGGTTGACTGGAGCAACAGCAAGAAGTTCAGTGTGAATGGAGTCCAGTGAGCAAAGGAGAGAAGACTGGGAGATGGGGCAGAGGGGTGACCAGGGGTCATGTAGACCTCAGTGAGTCCTTGTATGACTTAAGCTTCTACCTGGGTGGAGTGGGGGGCCCCTGTCACTCATGGGTAGCATCAGATTGAGAGTCAGTTCCAGCAGACTGGACAGAGGGGACTGGTTGGATGGATTGAACTCTTTGTCCTTCAATGTGGTTGATGACTGTGCCATCAGGTCAGAGATGCAGGGGCCTCCTGGGACTCTTCCACCAAGGCACCAAGCCCGGAGCACCTGGGAGAACAGTCTGCTGCATTGGGGTTCTCTCCCATGTCCTCTGAGCCCAGGGAGTGCAGCAGACTCTGGCCTCTAAACTCTGCCTCCTGGACAGCTGCTGAGTGCAACAATCCCCCACCAGGCTTCCTTCAAGGAACTCAGCTGGGTGAGTGGTGGGAGAACAGAGGACATGGACTGGGCAGGAAAAATGACTACAAATCCAGGATGCTGAGGTGTCTAAGGAGATGGCCACTGCCCACCGGCACAGTCATCACTAAGCTGGGTGCCAGGGTCTGGGGCTGACTTGAAGAGGTTGAAGGCTAGTAGCAGCAATGCTCTTTGAAAGGGGGTGCTCCAGAGCTTTGGTAGCTGTAGATTTAGTTCTAGCCTTCCATGAAAACTGAGAACTGGAAACCCATCTCTCTTCAAGTAGCGGGATTAGGGCTGGGTGCGCGGCAGAGTTGTACAGACAAGGAATATTGCTGGGTTGATATGTAAAGTCACACAAACTGTTTACGAGTTCTACTGCTGGAATTCCAAACTCCCATCAAGATGCAGAACTCATAGATCCCATAGATATGAAGACGGTAAGTCAGAGACTCCCTCTTTAGCATGTACACGGCATGCAACTAAAAGGCACTGGGGGTTTTATGTGGGAGGTGGAAAGAATCATTCCATTGATTCGGATGAAGGATTCTTCATTGAAAAATATCAAAATTTGCATGAAAGATGTTCGCTAAAGTAATAGCAATTGAAAGACTCTTTGAGGTGCTCTGCATATAAATATAGAAACACTCCCAGGGAGACCTGTTCAGACTAGCTGCTCGTCTTGTCGCCGTGTGACCGGGTTCATTGTCAGCCTCACATGGGATGATGGAGCGGTTCACCTTTGAGCTGTCAAACCTTTAGGATGGGGAGTCCTCCATCAGTGACTGCCTCCCCCAGTCTGGCTCCTTCCTTCAATAACAAAACAATCCAGAGGCTTAGATTTTGCTTCTGAAGAAAGACCCCAGGAAGCAAGAGAGTTCCAACAACAAACAGGACCCATAGAAGAGGATGTGCTTCCTACCTCAAAATCTGGGTGACCTACAGAGTTTTAGTGGGGTCCAATGTACTTTCCAACCTGAACTTACGCTGAAAGCTACTTTCCTCATTCCCTGAACCACAGATGCTATTGCTGAGTCAATGGAGTTCACGAGTCCTGGACAGATCTTGCCAACTTGCCTTTCCTTGAGAAGTGGGCAGAGATTGTGCTAAGCCAAAGGGTAGGTTAGAACTCACAGGTCAAGAGGTGGCAGAGGCCAGAGTTAGTCCCTCTGCAGCCAAAGACAGATGTCCTTTGAAGCAGCCAAGCCAAGAGTAAAGTCAGTTTGCAGAAAGAGAGATGAGGCAGACAGACCAAAGGAAGCAAGATGCAAAGATGATGGAAAAGAGAAACGGAGTATATGACTTTCCAATTGCATGCCCATGCATCAAACCATTTTTCACACACTTCCCCGCATTGTCTGTAAAGCCAATCTGAGCTATTTTGAAGGAATTTGATTTCGTAGACAGCCTATTTTCCTGATGAGATCATCTTATCGAAGTAATCACCTCATTTGGACCTTCAATCCTTTCCTTGCTGTTTCCACAGAAAATAGACAAAAGATACTGGTGCGCCTGACTCAGTAGCTGCTTTCAGCCCCCCTACTCACTTTGTGTCTACCATCCGGTCTTCCTCTTTCTAAGCCTTACGCCCACTGCTACAAGCCACAGACACCCAAAGTGCAGACTCCAAACCACATTAATTCAAGTGGGCACCTGGCGCTCCTCAGGCAGCACAGCTTGTCCAGGAAGCAGAATGGAATGGCAATGCCTTCACTCCACTGCCTTGTAACACCCTGGGGCAAAACAGCCCAGGAAGCAGCTGTGTGGGCTGATAAGGGTTTCTCTGCCTTGTCAGAGGCCTCTGGCACCAGCTATAGATAAGAGTCTGCAATGGGGCCGGCACCTGTGCCAGATGTCAAGTCTTCCCCCTGAGCTGCACAGACACACAGGCGCACCTTGCTGCCTTGCCTGACCATGTCCATGGCAGAGGGTGGGCATTTCCTCAGGAGATGCTCTTTCCAAAACAATACCAGACCCTACTCACCCTCTCTCAGAACCAGGAGTGGGTTTCCTTGCAGTGGTTGAAAAGGTGAGATTTGCTACTTGCTGGATTCAAAATTATGGATAAACTGTTTATTTTGTTGGTGTCTGTTTCTCCATCTGTTAAATGGGCATAATGAAGTCCCTATCTCCTAGGTCTGAATGAGGACACAATTCAGGTAACACTTGGAAACCCTTAGAAAAGTATCTGGGACACAGTGAACAGTAAGCATTTAATAAAGGCATCTACGATTATTACTGGAAAATGTTGAAGTCCTTTGATGGTTTTCCCTTGCTCTTGGGATAGAACTACTTGGGCTGTGGCCCACAGATGCTGCACCGTCTGGTCCCTGCTGTCACCTCCATGTCGTCTCAATGACCATATGTCCCTTGATCTTGTGCTTCGATCACACTAATCTCCACACAGCTGGTCCTGGCCCTGCATTTCACCACAGGACTTGTGGCCAAGCTGTTCCCTCATGGTTTTGCATCCACTCTTTGTTTGGCTAACATCTTTTCTTTCTTTAGTTCTCAACTTTATTGTCATTTCCTCAGGTAAATCTTCCTCAGTCAAGGTCAGGCTGCTATGATTGACTCTGAAGGAACCAAAACCACCAATCTGCACAACTCTAGGGGGCGATATTCACGCTGTAGCCATTGGATGGTGCCCTCCAATTGTACAAAGCAGCAGCCCCACAGGGCTGGACCTTGAGTCATGGGGGGATGGGCTGGTGGGAATGGGGGGGTGGATCTGCACTGTTGGATAGTGAAGGAACAAGGACATCAAAAAGACACCACCATTTACCAACATTTTCTTTGTGATTCAGAATCTAAGCACATCAGACTCAGTCTTATGTCTCACATGGTTTCTTCTATCACCTTTCCACTATAGTCTTGATGTTTATAGCCAAGGTGTCACAGAAGAGAACACTAGCAGAGAGCAATCAATACTCCTCTTTAAATCCCATCTAAAGCTAGCATGGAAGCAAATCTTCACAGCCCATCTTACATACACAATTTCACATTTGTTTGCCTCTCTGACTGACACATGCCATTGCAAACAGACCCAATGCAATGCAAGATGCAAACAGGCAACGTATCTACTGTGTTCACTGAAGTTTCCCTGGCATCCAGAGCACAGCGCAGCCCCTCAATAAATACCTGTTGAATATATGAATATGCCCCAGTTTCAGTGTCCTCCAGCCCCAAACTGCCAAGCCCATTGCCTGAAATTCCACAACAAAGGAGGCACTAACAGTTGTGTGCAGGTAAACTACTGGGTTTGAGCCTTCCTATCCCTGACTAGAAGAACCAGGGGGGACTGAGATCATCCAGAAAGATCAGATGAGGTTTAGTCTAAGGATCGGGGTCCAAGTAAGTTGCTCAAGATTGTGGCCAGGGCATCACCATTTCTAGCAAGCCCCCCCCCATTCCTGAAATTTTAATGCAGTTGGTCTTCAGGCTGTTGGGGGAAGGGAGGGTAGTTAAGAGACATTGATCCAACAGGCTTCAAAGATCCTTTGCTTCCCTAAGGAGCAAACTGCAATGAAGGAATAGAGGATCCAGACTTTAAGGGTGTGAAGGTTTTCATACCCTGCCTCTCTTCCCAGTTGAGGAAGGACAATAATAGCAAGCGAGCTGGTCAGAAAAAGGAATTTTGGACTGGAGGGAAATGAAATTTGTGGAATTTTGATTAACAAAAAAGCAGAGCCTGCTCCATTTTGATAAATAGCCCTTAATTCAATTCAGAGAACTTCTAAATAGAGTATAAAAACCATTGAGACGTTTCCACTGATGGATGTATGAATGAACACAATGCAGTCTATATATACAGTGGAACATTATTCAGCCATGAAAAGGAAATGAATTCTGAAATGTGCTATAATATAGATGTACCTTAAAGACATTCTGCTGAGTGAAATGAACCAGTCACAAAAGGACACATACTATATGATTCTGTTTAGATGAGGAACCTAAAGTAGTCAAATTCATAGAGACAGAAAGACTGGTATCTGGCAGGAGCAGGGGAGAATAGAAGTTATCACTTCATGGGTATAGTTTCAGTTTTATAAGATGAAGCATTCTGGAGATAGGTGGTAGTGATGATTACACATTACAAATACTGTCACTGAACTATACATTTAAAAATGATTAAGATGGTAAATTTTATGTTGTGTATATTTTATCACAATAAGAAATTTTGGAAAAACAAACAACAGTCAGTCTTCCGACAAAGTCTGATTTAAAACAACAACAGCAACACCACCACCAGATTCCAGGCAAGGCAGGACAGGTAGAGGACACGCACAATTATTGAGCACCTACTGTATGCCTGGTGCATGCTAAGCTTCTGAGGACACAATGAATTATTTAATTTGCAAAGTAACACTGTAAGTATCAGTCTTTGAATTTACTGCAAAGGAGCCAGGATGAGAGAGGATGAGTGACTTCACCTAGGTCATAGAGCTAGTGGTACATAGTCCAGCTGGGCTCTGGCTCCTGTCCAAAGACCAGGCAACAACAGATTTGTTTGTGTCACTGAGGAAAACATTCGAGGACAGAATTACGGAACTATCAGTTTGTAAGTATTCATTTTTCAATTCTTACTTTCAGGCAGGGCTTAGGGTTTCTAAATATTTAGATTCTCATTTGAAATTGGCAGAGACTCTTAGAGGGAATAGAATTCACTGCTTTTTTGATTGTCATATCCCCTAGGGAACTTTCTGCTATGTCAATGCTTCTAACGGCTCTGATGTCACCACCACCATTGGCAGCATGCTCAGGCCCAGTCTGCTGATGCCAAGATTAATTTTCAGCAGCAATAATAGAAATCATTGACATGTGTACAGAGCCTTGTCATTTGCAAAGTACAGGCCCCATTAGACCCTGACCACAGGCAGAAAAGACGTGACACTTTGTACAGAGTGTAGGGAGGAGCAGAATGATGTGGGCTTGCCACAACCAGGACGCGAGAGATCAGATTTCATGTGTACCTGTTTGACTGCAGGTTCCATACTCACTGCAGCACCTACACTACCTTTCATGGAACCACGACAAAAGGAACCGTGGGCCAGTGATGGCAGTGAGGCTACCTTGCAGTGTCTGACATATAGAAACCAGGGAGGATTCTGAGGCCAGAAGAGTACCCCATGCCCTGCTTGGGAAGCTGCTCTCCCCAGGATTTGGGGAGAGGGGGACAATAGTTTAGGGAATGAAAACGAAGACTCTTGCAAGTCTGCACACAAGAGTGAACACTTCCTTACATTCTGTGCCCTGCGAGCCTCCTTGCCAAGCTCTAGTCCCTCATCTCTGAATAAGAATGTGGGGATCCCAGGGAGCATTTAACATCTGTCCAGCCCCAGGGAAATCCTGCCGTTTCCCTGAGCAGAAATCATGCCTGCAATAGCTCTGCCTCATCTGCCTAACTCTCAGCACCAGTTTATTTTCCCTGATAAACCTTACAGAGGCAGGGTCTGCTGTGTTCTAAGGCCTAAGGGAAAGGCTGACTGTGGTCTGTGGACAAGGAGAAACCCTTCTGAGTTAAGTAGTCAAATGTAAAACAAACAAAAATCAGAAAGTAATTAGGAGCAAATAAAGGCAGCTAGTTGTTTGATCTCTAGTCTGAACTTTTTAGACATTGAAGTAAATGAAGAAAATGGACCTGAAGAAACAGAGTAATAGGGTGAAAAATCAAGTTTCCAAAATGCTAAAATCCACCATCAATGTTACTAAAAGGGAAACAAATTGAAAAATATATAAATAGACAGGCCAGTGAAGGTCAATGTCCTTAATATATAAAAAGTCTTGCAAATCAATAAAGGACAAATGTGCAAACAGTAAAAAAGAAATGATCAATGACATTGGAACAGGGTAGTCTCCAGGGAAAGGGGAGTTTCTAGGTTCCCTGCCCCACCCTAAGGAAGGGAGGAGCTGAGCAGGGAGAAGCTAGAGAAGACAGGGAGAAGGAAGGAAAGAGGGCAAGAACACCTGGAGGAGGCACATGGAACATGGGTAAAAGCTGTGCTTGCTTCCTGGCCTTGGACTTGTACAGGAACTTGGGGGACATGGAAGGACACAGTTGAAGGAGATAAAGGTGAGTGAGAGAAACCTGGGGAGGCTGACAATGGAGCTTTTATCTTGATTTTGATTTTGCTCTTTTCCTTCCAGACTTGCCTGACCCCTTTGGCCCCTTTCCTCTGGGTCCCCACCGGAAGGTGCCTTAGACTTAGGGCAGGCTTCTGGGCATCAGCAGTCCTACTCTGCGCCAACCCTGTTTGTTTGGGCATTTACCCAGCCAAGGGGATGGGTAATTTTGGGTGTTTCATGGGGAAACATTTAAACTGTTTTGAATTATATTCTTTCTCTTTTCTCTATCCCACACTAATTGTATTGAAGTTCCTTTCTACTGAAGGCCTTATGCACTAGAGTACGTTTTGTCTTGATGTGACAGATACAGAACCCATTTAGAGCAGGCAAGTTTGGGGGTTTTGGGGTGCCCCTCAGCCTGCATTATAACAATACACTAGAAAATATTCAATGACACATTATCAGGGAGAGAAAAGAGAGCCCACAAGAAGTTAGTCACGCCAGAGTCTGACAGAAAGCAGAACCCTAACAAAGCCATTGCCAGAAACAAGCAAAACTACAGACCAGAATGTCATTTTCTAAAAGGAATATATATTGCTACTAAGAAGTCTATTTCAGAAATTCAAAAAGACGATTACCATTGTGATTCTCTTAGTGCAATCTGTGTAATTTGTGTAGTGTAGTTTGCGGTATCTAGAGGCCAAAGTTCATTCCAAGGATGTCAAAATGGATTCGACAAACTTCAACATCAATGTACAAAGAAAAAGTAATGTACTGTATTCCAGGGAAGAAAGAAGTCTTTCTCAATTGGCAGGCGGTGAGGAGGGGCATGTATCTCAGGGATAAAATGGAGACAGACAAAACCCCTGCCCAAAGGGAGGTTACGGTATGGGAAGACAGGTTGGGTGGTGATCAAGTTAGTGGGTATTTAAAAAACGTTTTAAAAACAAGTGAGTCATAGGTGTTATAAAGAAAATCAAGGTGAGGGCTGATGGAGTGACTAGCAGCCAAGTTTGTATTTCGTGTTGAAGGAGTCAAAGGAGCTCTGGAAAAGTCAGACACGAGGAAGGGGAACCTGCCCAGGCCACTGTTGAACAAGGCTCCCCAAATGCAAGCCTTTAGAATTAAATCAACAAACAACAGCATCAACAAATAAAGCAGCATGTGAGGGTGTAGAGATTGCCAAATTCTCCGGAGAGAAAGTGTGATAGCTATACAAATTAAAATAGTTCCAGAACCCAAAGACTAGATCTTGCCAACAGCAAACTATCACAATGGATGGGGGAAATTGCATCCCCAATTACAGTAGAAAACTGTGATGAACGGGACTGAAAAGATATGAGATTGCTGGGTGGAAAATGGAAATGCTCCCGCCCTGCAGGGGAGAAACAGCAATCCCAAGTTGCAAGAGCAGAAGGAGAGACATTTTTAAGTTGATTCAGTGCAAAAACTGTCTCCAAAATGTCATCAAGAAAGAATTTCCCCCACACTGACTAACCTCACCATACTCCTAAGAGCCTCATATCACAGAATGCTCTTTCCCCAGGAGAACGTCTCCAAAAAATCGACCCTCTCAGGGCCACAGCTGGTTGCACATTGTGACGAGCCCACAAGCTCCACCGTGACATTAGTTTTGCTCCATTCTGTCTGTGGATGGTCCAGCTGCCTGTCAGGGACCTCAGGGTCTGCTGGTCACAAACACGTGGCCTCTCTGGGAAAGGTTCATACCAAGCCCCAGCGCTCATCCCCCAGAGCTCTCGGACTTCCACTACCCCCTCAGAAAGGGAAGCTTAAGGAGGTGTGGTGCTTGGGCAGACATGACCCCTGCTTGTGACAGGAAATGGGAGAAAAGCTGAGTGGACTGGGGCAAAGAATTCCAATGAGAAGGAACAGCTTTCAGACAGACTCCAAGTCACAGAAGCTGCAGGGGTGTCCGAAAAATGATGAGAAATCCTGTGCCTTGGAGTGTGTGGTGGGAGAGAGGAGCCAGATGGGGAGTTGGGGTCAGACAGCGAAAGACCCTGAAAGGGCTGATAAGGGGTTCAGGCATAAGGACACAGTTGTGGGGCACCAACTCCAGGATTCAACCAGAGTGACATTATCGCAGTTTCTATTGTAAGGAGAGAACACAGCGGTGATGGTTTGAATCCGTGTGAAGAGAAAATACATAGCAAGAGAGGGAGCGAGGCTGTCAGCTGCTTGTCTGTGAGTTCGTTTTGCAATTACCGTCTTCCTTTGATAACTGGGATGAAGGCCATTTTGCCGCTGGTTTCCTTCCCTGTCGGCCCCATGGTGCACTGCGCAGGAGGCCACCGAGGGAGCTCCAAGAACAGGGGTGGGTAATCCCTCCCCTAATCTACAACAGCCCCCCAGGAACACTCATGGGCAACAGGAGGCAGGCTAGAGGTGGAGTTCACTTGGAGAAGCAAGCCCAGGGGCCCTGCCTGTGAGCCCAGTTGGGCTTCTGGTCCCCTTGCGCTCTGTACGTGCTAACACTGGCGATCCGCCGGAAGGGGGAGCCCCAGGGCACGCAAGGCCAGCACTTCTTGGATGAGAAGTTTATTCCTATGGGGGAAAATATCCAAGCTGTAGACCCCATGGGCAGATGCTGGTTTTTCCAACACACACACACACACACACACACACACACACACACTCACTCACTCACTCACACGCCTGCCCCCAGCCAGGATGAGAAGTTTATTCCTATGGGGGAAAATATCCAAGCTGTAGACCCCATGGGCAGATGCTGGTTTTTCCAACACACACACACACACACACACACACACACACTCACTCACTCACACGCCTGCCCCCAGCCAGGATTTTATAATGTGGGCGAATATTCTTTCACAAGTTCATGTGCAAAGGCTACAAATCCAGAATCACCCCGTCCCTGCCTGGCTGGCTCCATCCACACGGCGCACTTCAGATCTCCTCTCACAGCATCTTTATCTTGACCCCCACAGAAAGGGGTTATTGTGCTAGTTTATCATCCACACTCACGGTTCTGAAACACTTGCCTGACCCAGCCAGACTGGGAGGTTCAGGTTGCTTTATGGGGTTGCAAGGATTAAATGTCAGAAAAGATTTGCGAGCGTTTTCAGTGCTTTACAAGTTTTAACATGTACCTCAACCAGGTTCTGATTTGGTAGATCTGGTGAGGGACCTGGGATTCTGCATTTCTCACTTATTCCTAGGAGATCCATGAACACCCTTGGCATAGACAGTTTCTAAATAGAAATAGGTTCTGGGCCTCCCTGGTGATGCAGGGGTTAAAGTCTCAGTGCTATCAAGCTATTGCCAGCCACTGCAGCATAAGTTCGATCCCTGGCCAGGGAGCTTCCCACAGGGCTCAGCAGACCTCTCCTGTCTTGCCTGCTGCTTCCCTCAGTAGTGTATTTTAGTCAATTTCCCTGTTCTGCTCCCCACTCTGTCTCTGGTGAATCTTTTCAAACCACCCCCCCCTACCTCTGGCCTATACCCCAGTTCTTGTATGCATAAAAAAATAAATCTTAAAAAAATAGAAATAGGCTCTTAGCTGCAAGTTTTTTGTATCAATTTGAAAGCACCACTGGTAAGGGAATGAGGGACCTAGACCTAAAACCAGGGGCTGCCCTTTGGCAGGCTGGTGACTGTAAAGGAGACGTGTCTTAGCTCTGAGCTTCAACTCCCCAGCTGGAAATAACACCTGTAGAAGGCCTGGAGAAGATCTAGCACTATGGCAGTCAACACTGATGACTCTCAAGAAGAGGGAGGAAGAAGCGAAGGGAGAAAAGTACGTATGTACGGAGTAGGAGCCGTAGCGCTGTCATTAGCAATAATAACAGGCGTCCCTGCTAGTGATCGTATCACACAGCCTGCAGGAGCTTCTGGAGAGGAGCGGCAGCAAAAACAGTCTCAGCATAACTAGTAGTCCAGAAGTAGTCCCAGGGTTCCCGCTGACAGCAGAGCTGGCAGTGTCAGCAAGGGAGGCGGGGGCAGAGTAGAAGGAGTAACAGATGGAGTGTATCTGACTCATTAAGAATCCAGACTCTGGAGCCATACTGCCTGAGTTTAAATCCTAAGTCTTCTACTTCGTAGCTGTGTGACCTAGCAAAGTTGTTTCCTATTCCTGGTGGTCAGTTTCTTTGTCTATGCATCGTGTATCTTGGAGGGTGGATTGTGAAGATTGAATGAGTTGGTATATATAAAGGCAGGGTCAATGTGAGAGGAAGGGACCAGGCTCTCAGAGATGGGATATGAGTTATCCTCTGTCCAAAGAAGGCTGCTAAACTCGACTCCCCTAGCCAGGCCTACAGTGCTCACTGCACCTTGGCAGAGGAATCCCTTATTTTCTGCCTTGGCAGGCTGCCCTATGAAATCTTATAGCTGTGGGACCTCAGCAGGGCACCTGGGAAGCAGCAGGCTCAGTGAGAGCCCACTCTCCTTGCATTTGCAGAACAGAACGGGGGAAGTCATTGCCTACCTGAAAGGCAGACTTCGCAGTATTAGCCAGTGTCCTTTGCTCTTCTGGGATTCCTGCTTTGTCTGTTAACCACTCAGAAAAAGGGAACCAACTCTGTATCTATTGAATGCCTTAAAAGAATGGTGTGTCAGGGTAGAACTCATATTGAAAATAGTCAGATATAGAAATCATAATTAATCAAACATAAGATTAATTTACTCAAATATAAGATTTTCCCTCTTTGGGAGTTGGAGGGAGACAGGAGTCCTTTATCCTTTCTCTCCCAATCTGTGGTCTATGGAAGGGAAATAAGGGGTGTGCACAGAAAGAAATACTAGTGTTCAGATTTTCCTACCGTGAGCTGAGCATAGGAGAAGTTAAGGCGAGCACATCTGTTAGTAGAAGTGGCAATTGATGAAATAAAGTGCATATTGCATAGCTGTTGGCAGGGGCAGCACAGAGTTGTATGTGTGGGGAGGATGTAAGGTCCCCGAGGGAGGGACTGTGGCTGTCTCGTGTGATGCTGCATTCTGGTGCCTGGAACAGTGAGAGCTATAGAGTTGGCACCAGATAAACAGCTATTGCATCTCTTAGGAGTGTTCGATTCTTTCTTGACTCCTAACTCGCACCCCCTGCCAATGTTCTGTGTGAGTCTAAGCAGATCATTCTCCTTTTCTTGACTTCAATTCCTTTATCTGACATTGAAGATCCTTTCAACCTCACTATTTCCTCTTCTGATGCCCTAGTTTGCTTTTTCTTTGCAATTAGTATTCTCTTTTTTGTTAACTGTTCACTGATTTTCTGTCTTCCAGTTGACTGAATTCTCCTTGTGAGGGTGAGACTTTTCTTCTTGATCAACCCTAAGTAAAAAAGTGTCTTCCCAATGCTTAGCACAAAGGCTGGCACATACCTGTACTCCATGAATATCTGTAGAATGAAGGAAGAAACGAGCTCTATTTCCATTGATCCTTAAGATCACAGGAAGCAGCATTGCACAGTGATTAGGAGAAAGGCTAATTAAGATAAGGGCTCGAGGTTCAGATTGCCTATGTCTGAATCTCAGTCTCACCACTTAATAGTCTGTGACCTTCTGCAAATTAATTAAAACCTTGAAGCTTAGTTTTCTCAATGGGGCTACTAATGGTATTCACCACTTCACAGAATTGTGAAAAGATTAACTATGATAACTTGTGCAAAACTCTGAAAATAGTCCTGACATATAATAAGCACTCAAAACATACCAGCCATTAGAACAGGGCTGTCAGCACTTAATAATTACTAGGTAATTTAGAGGAACAAGAAAATCCACTGGACCTCACACTTGAGTTGACGGATGTGACATTAAGTCAACTTACTTTAGCAAGCCTCCACCGTGACTCTTCTCTCCCATGACAGAGCACTTTGTGCTTCTGATGTGCCAGCTGACCTTCCATTTTTCCACTTGGAATTCCACATTTCCTTTCTAACCCCCATGCATTTCTTCTGCCTTTGCACTCTAGTTTCTTGAGTGCATCAGATCTCCTACTCTCATGCCTACCACCCCCTTCTTCCTTCTTCTTGACTTACTAAAGTGCCTCTGGACCTTGGCATAAGGCATCCTGTCTATGTGATGGACTTACCACTTTTCTCCAACTGATTAACTCCTTTTTTCTTTCAAAACCCAGGTCAGGTTCCTTTATGACAGGAAGATTTTCCTGAACCCCTGCACTGGTAAGACACATGACAAAGTTCTATTCATTTCCCTGCAGCTATATAAAGATTGCAAACATTTCATTAAGATAGAAAGTGGAACAGAACTGGTAGGCATGCTTTGGTATAACTTAATTGACTATTATACCCCAAACCTACCATCTTCTGGGGAGACCTACAATGGCCAGACCCAAATTTGGAGCAGCAGGCAAGTTTCCCAGCCCCACTTACCTTGCTATTGCTAGAGTTGCTTGAGGGGATGTGGCCTACCTGGCTCTCTCACTTTTCCTCTTCTTCATGACCCTAAAGAGGAGTTAATAGGCCAGGTAGCTCCTTTCTCGGCCATGGCCCTGGTTGGATGATTGAGAAATGAAAGGCTGGACAAGGATTGATGCCCCTAAATTGTAATTTCAAGGTCATTTGAACTCCCTTCCTCTTGGGGATGAACAGAAAACCTAAAGTCTCCTGGAATCAGTGTGTGAAACTTGACAAAGAATTTAGGGGTCCCAATGCCTTGCTCCAAGTCCCTTTGTGACCATCAGGATAATCAATTTCACAATTCTGTAAAGCTGATTGGAATTTGATTACAAAGCTAGCCAGAACATTCTGTCTGGGCTTTTACAAGGCTTGTTGCAGAGGGACTTAAAGTCCTATCCACAATGTGCCCACAGTAAGAAGGAAGGAAAGGAGGGAGTGAGGGAAGGAAGGAGAGAGGGAGAGAGGAAGAGGAAG
>PVIJ01014094.1:0-42319 GCA_004024925.1 Scalopus aquaticus | reverse complement strand
GAGAAGAGGGGGGGGGGGGGGGGGGGGGAGGAAGGAGCCGGAGGGAGGGAAGGGAAAGGGCACAAAATGGAATAGAAAAGAACATAAGGGACCATGGAGATGGATCACGGGTGAATTGGTGGTGGGCTACCCAAGGGGAATGCAAAATGTAAAAGACATAAATAACAATAAAAATATATATTATAAAAAAAAAGAACCATTTAAAAAGTCTTTAACATGTTGGATATATTCTTTTAATTCTTGCTTATGAGCACAAACTATTAAGATTATCCAGTAGTAAAGTAGATAATAGGCATTTTTTTTAGTAGACCATTTACGATAGGGGTTTGTTCTTGCCCTTCTAGACACATAAAACAACAATGACGGCAAAGGCTATCCTCGTTTAGAATTGACTGTGCTTTCAAAATTATGCCATGATCACCTAAAAGAAAATGCTGAACTAAGCTAAGCACCAGTGCAGATTTTTAATTGAAAATGACAGAGGCTCTGCTTTCAAGGAGTATGCAATCTAATTAGGGAGAGCGAGACAAGGAAGAAACGACTTTGATGCAATGAAATAAGCCAAATATCAGAGAGGACATTCTATATCACTTTGGAAATTTCAGCCAACATATAGTAAGCATTGGCATTTTTTTTTTAAAAAAAGCTATGGTCACCTTTGCAATTAGAAATTGCTGAAAGCTAATAACAAACTTCTATAGTAAACTAGGCCTCCCTGGTGGCGCAGCGGTTGAGCACTGGGCTGTGGAGCTGTCCACAGCTCGCGATGCAAGTTCGACACCCGGCCAGGGAGAATCCCACTTGGCACGGCAGACCTCTCCTGCCTCGCCCGCTGCTCCCCTCAGCAGTGTATTTCTGATCTGCCTGTTCTGCTCCCCGCTCTGTCTCTGGTGAACCCTCTCGCCGCCCCACGCCTCTGGCCTGTACCCCAGCTTGTATGTATAAAATAAATAAATCTTTAAAAAAAAAAAGCTTCTATAGTAAACTTTGGGGACTGATTAAGTCCGGTCAGCAGTGCTGATTGTTGAAGCATGGGGACATGCATGAGTGGCCAACGACCTGTCTCTTGGTGGCCATGAAGTGGCTTATATGCCCACATGAACTTGGTTGGCAAATCAGTATAGTCACTCATACAAATATCTAGAGATCCCTGTGATTCATATACTCCTGCTTGAAATACCTGGTTTGTTTTGTCGACATTTAATAGGGGATAATTCCAATCCATAGTCATTGACTAACATCCACTGATGAGTCTCCCTCACACCAGAAATGGAAGTAAGTTTAACAGTGTGGGCCTCAGGAAAGGGGAGTGATCCATGTTCCCTGCCCCACCCAAGGGAGGGTGGAGCTATGCAGGAGAGATAAGAAGCTGGAGAAGAGAGAAGAAGCAAGAGAGAGGAGACTGGAGAAGCAAGGAAGTAGGGTGGAGAGCCAGAAGAGGCACAAGGAGCAGACAGACGTGTAAAGAAGCTGCACTGGTCTGGACTGATTGAAAGAGATGTGGGTGACAGACCCGTGGGGAGCTTAACAATGGCAACAATGATCTAGATTTTGATTTTGTTCTTTTCCTCCTAGAATTGTCTGGCTGTTTCTGACCCTTTTCTATGGGTCCCTGCCGAAAGGTGTTTTACACTTGCAGCAGGCTTTCAGGCCCGGCTTTGGGCCAATCCCATTTGGGTGGACTTTTACCCACGGGATGATGGGTAACATTGGGTGCTTGATTTAAAACTATATTCTCTGGTGCGGCAGACCTCTCTTGCCTCGCCCGCTGCTCTCCTCAGCAGTGTATTTCTGATCTGCCTGTTCTGCTCCCCACTCTATCTCTGGTGAACCCTCTCGCTGCCCCGCGCCTCTGGCCTGTACCCCAGCTTGTATATATAAATAAGTAAAATTCTTTAAAAAAAAACAAAAAAACTATATTCTCTGTCTTTTCCAACTGTATTATAGTTTCTTTCCACTAAAGGTCTTACATGTTTTGTGTTGATGCGGCAGATGGCAGAACCTATTTAAAGCGGGCAGGTTTGGAGGTCCTGAGGTGCCCCTCTCCCTGCCCTGTAACATAAGGACACCTCCAGATAATTCCAACCCCCAGTCATTGACTAACATCCACTGGTGAGTGTCCTGGGCATCCACAGAGCATGCTGACCTCAGGGTAGCAGATTTTTTACGTAAGAGTTCAAGGTTGCAAAAGTAAATGTGCTATTAAGCATGGCAGCAGCTGGGCTGTCCTTAGCATGATGTCAAAGGTCATCAGGCACCACACCCACCACATTATACTGTTTATGAAGACATTACTACAGCCAGCTTAGGTTCAAGGAAGAGGACTTATATCTCATTACTTGATGGGAGATGTGTGACTATCTTGTGAAATTGCTATATTTATGAAGGATAAATTAGGAAAACTTCTCATTTCAATGAGAAAGTCAAATTTCATAACAAAGAATAACATAGAAAAGTTATATATATATATATATATATATATATAGAGAGAGAGAGAGAGAGAGAGAGAAAATCTCAAAGACTCCAATAAAGAGTCATTAGAAGTAATAAATGAATACAGTAAAGCAGCAGGCTACAAAATTAATACACAAAATATATTAGGCTTCTATACACAAACTAGCAGAAAGAGAAATCAGGAAAATGATTCCATTTATAATCACATCTAAAAGAATTAAATACCTTGGAATAAATTTAACCAATGAAGTGAATGACACAGACACTGAAAACTGTAAGAAATGGTTGAAAGAATAGGACACAAAGAAATGGAATGATATTCTGTGTTCATAGACTGAAAGAATTAACATTGTTAAAATGGCTATACTTACTTCCTAAAACAATATACAGTTTCAATGTAATCCCTATCAGGGTCCTAATGGCATTCTTCACAGAAATAAAGCCAAAAATAATGAAATTTATTTGGAGCTACAATAAACCCCAAATAACTAAAATACTCCAGAGAAAAAAGAAATTGGAGGTATCTACAAATTTCAAACTATATTATAAAGTGATAAAAATTAAAACAGCATGTTATTGGAATAAAAACACACACACAGATCAATGAACAGAACTAAGAGGCCAGAAATAAAACCACAGATATAAGAACAACTAACTTACAAGAAAGGAGACTGAAAATATAGTGGAGCAAGGAAAGATGCTTCAATAAATGGTGCTTGGAAAACTGTACAACCTCATACAAAAGAATGAAATAAGACCACTCTAACAAAATACACAAAAATTAATTCAAAATGGAGTAGAGGCTTAAATGTAATACCTGAAACCATAATTACACAGAAGAAAACAGGTAATATGTTTCTTGACATTGACCTTAGCATGTTTGGGATTCAACTCCAATGGCAAGGTAAACAAAAGCAAAAATGAATAGGACAATGTCAAATTAAAAAATTTTATAGTGAAGGAAACTCTCATCAAAATAAAAAGATGGCAAAACAGCAACATCTCTGTCCACCTATGTCTATGAAAGTACCCCTTTTTTCCTTTCTCCTTTTCTAATAAACCTTTCCTTTTAAAATACCACACACACAGAAATCCTGCCATTTGCAGCTACACAGATGGACCTAGAGGGTATTATACTTAGTGAAATATGCCATATGGAAAAAGACAGCATGGTTTCATGTATATGTGGTACACAGAAATACAAAACAAATACATAAGCAAAATAAAACAAAAGTTAACTTTTAGACTATAAAATCAATTAGTAGTTATCAGAGGGATGAAAGGGTAGGTGTGTAAATTGGGTAAAATACACAGATACTCTATACTCTGACCATGCCAATCTCTCTCAAAATTATGTGCTGTTTGTTCTACTGCTTCTCACTTTTTTGTCTTACTTTCTTATGTGCTTCCTCATATTCCCGCAAGACCACTAAAAACTACAGTTTAGTTTCATAGCTGTTGCTTTCCAAGAAGCAAATACACAATAATGTAAAAGATGTAAATAAAAAATATATATTTTTAAAAAAAAGCGAATGTCCTGAGACAAAAAATTACTTTCAATCCTGAGCCTACCTCTCTTGATTTGCAAAATCCCCCCCCTATAACTTGGTCTGGTAACTTATTCTATTATTAGCTATTTGATGTATTAAGGGATTTATTTTTTAAAGTTCATACAAATCTTTTAATTGTCCTCAGCAGGAAAATTAGCAATAATTTTCTAACATCCTTTCTAGAAGTATAAGTCACCAGATAGCCTCATTCCTTTACCTTTTAAAAATAGGTTTGTCATATTTGTTTATAACCCTAAAAATATGTCATTTAGTTTTGCATATTTGACACACATAAAAATAATACTGTATAATATATATTATTCTGTGACCTAATATTTTACTAACTGTAGCAATCTATGTATGCTCTTTATTGATACATAAATTTTCATCTGGAGATACTTTGAAATTCCTGCATGATTAGAAAGAAGCAATAAAACACCATAAATATCAAACTATTTAAAGATACAGAAGCTTTTCCGTAGTATTTATTTTTGGAAAATCTTTTGAAATACGCAAAATATAGAATTGTATAAGAAAAAAAATCCCTTGATTTTCGAACCAGGAATATAAGAATTTTAATATATGTGTGTCATATCATACATGTGTGTATATAGCATACATACATATGCACACATATAAAATATATTACTTTAAATTGTCTCTTCTCTAAAGCCATTGCATAAGTGATCTCTTTAGGAAGTTTTTATCAAAGTTTACTTAAAAAGTGGTTAGCTTACCCTTTAATATTTGAGCCCATAATTTACACACCCAATTGATGTCGTGTATGGTGCTAAAATATCGTATCACACTATTCTTAAAATGTAAAGCAAAAACATTCTTGACTAAAATGATTAATGTTGATTTCAAATTTAGCAGTTTTAAGATTTTAAGTTACACTGACTCAGATACAGAAATGTAAAATTTTTAAAAATTTTAACACAATTCACTTTGCTCATTAATACTTATTTCTAACCAACTAGAAAAAAATTATATTCCCACTAATATCTTTGTTTTAAAAAAACAAAACCTGTGCTCTCCCACTTGTGAATATTGAGTGGTGCTTCTGTGCCTAAAACGTTTTGGGAATTGAGAAAAGCAGGTAATTTCTATGAATTCAGAGGAGCAATAAATACTGAGTAGATGATAGCAAATACATTCAACAGATTGGAGCTGGCCAATTAAAGGAATCATAGCAATGACAATGTATGATTACCCTTCAATCACTGAACTTTAACCTTCTGGTACTTTTTCACTCTACACTTGCCCTGTAAGAATACCAGGTAAATTTTGATCAAGGAATCATTTTGTTTTGCAGGAACCCTACCACAGTAATTTTGAATTAAGTGTTTGTCTTTACCTCTAACTAATCTTGGTGTCTGCTTTGACATTTTAATCATCTCCAACTTACATGTTATCCTCTTTTAGGTTAATGTGGTGTCTGTTATTTCCCAATGTATATCTGCGGTAGTGGGAGGCCAATTATGGCTTCAGGGGTAATGATTCTTGAGAGCTACTTTTACGGCTTCCACTGAAAGGCTGTGTTCCTTTTGGTCTCTGGATGTTGGTGTCCATAGATGCAGCTGCTCCTGCACTGCTTCTAGACATGGGGTAGTATATGCTCTGGATGTTCCTGACCCCTGGTATGATTTCTGGTTTAAAGCATCCTTATGCCAATCCTTAGATCCCTGCAGTGGACTAGCCTTTACAGCGCTTGTGTGCTGACATGAGGCATGTGGAAACTTTTCTATAAACAAGTAACATTGTTTGCTTGAATGTACCCAGTTACCATTTCTTCTCTTCTAAACCAACCAAATCTTGATCCTACAAATGGAACCTTTATGCAATCCCAGAGTTCAATTTGGGAAATTAGTCACAGACCACTAATGGATTTGGTTCATCTTTAACCTAGTTGGGATTTCCATTCTTCTTTCTCAAGTGCCTGGCTCTTGAAAATAAAAATCTGGTTCTCAAAATTCTTATTTCCAGAGATGGACTTTGTGAAAGTATTTTATATTTCAAGAGATGAACATTAACTCATTAGCTCTACAGGTAAAATACAGGACTCTGAAGAATGGAACACTCTGGCAACATAAGGAAATATTAAGAGAGAAGCACATTCATAGATTTTGAAATACTGTCTTTCTACTGAAATCATGACTTGAAAGGAAATGTTTTTGCTAAACTCCTAACTTTCCAATAAGCTCTAAAAGTAAAGATACAATAATAATCAGACAATGTAATAAAGAAAATAAAAGCATTAGTCTACATATATTTTAATCCTTAAATTCCTAAATTATTTCTTTAGTTCCACACTTCTGGAAGCTGGGAAGCCTGAGATCAGGGCACAGACATAGTCAAGTTCTGGTGAGGGGAACCTCTTCCTGCTTTGAAGATGGTTATCTTCTTGCTGGGTCCTCACATGGAATAGAGCAAAAAGAGAGGAGGCAAGATTTCTCAGGTCTCGTCTTCTAAGGGTGTTAATCCCATAACGCCCGTTTCTCAATACCATCACACTGAAGATTAGTATTTCAACAAGTATTTTGGGGTGACACATTTAGTCCCTAACATTTACTTATCTTAGTTTTAGGCAATATTTCATTTACTTAATTTTGAATCCTTGATACTGCTTTTATTTTATAATGGCAATTATTTCACCCTCTATATTGAATTAGTTAAAAGAAAACACTTTCATTTCAGATTATGTGACACCAAGTTTCCTCATTAGTCGTCTTGATTTTGCTTTAGTATTTACTATCTTTGTTATACAGCATTTTTAAAAGCTACCAAGTAGCATCTAATGAACCCTGTATAGATACACTGCATGGAAATACAATGGAATTTAATACTTATGCTTTCATTTTGTCATTTGCAAACTATTAATGATACACTCAACCCAGAGCTTTTAAGTATATAGCACCACATCAATGTAGTGATTCTCCTCCCTCAACTCCATTTAAAATTTTCCATTCAGTTCTTTTACTTGCCTTAATTTATTGATTAGATCTAGTAATTTGGGGGAGTCTTTCAGATGTTCTATATATAAAATCATGTTACCTACAAATAGAGACAATTTTATACCTTCTTTTCCAATTCTCATGCCTCTTATTCCTTTTTCTTGCCTAACTGCTCTGGCCAGCAGCAATTGGGGATGGTGGGAGTGGACACCCTTGTTTCATTCCTACTCTTTCAACATCAAATATAATGTTAGTAAAATAAGTGATGGGCTTGTCATATAAGGCCTTTATTATACTGAGGTACATTCTTTCTATATATAATTTTTATCATGAACGAATATTAAATTTTGTTAAATGCTTTTCCTGCATTTATTGAGAGGACTTTTTTTCCCCTCCTTTAATGTGCCATCTCACACTTAATGAATTGTGTATATTGAATCATCCTTGAATTCCAGGGATAAATCCCACTGATCGTGGTGAATGAACTTTTCAATGTGCAAATAAATTCTGTTTGCTAGCATTTCATGAGAATTTCAGTATTTATGTTCATCAGGGATACTGTCCTATACTTCTCTTATAGTATTCTTTTCTGGCTTTAGTATCACGGTAATGCTAGCCTTGAAAAATCAGTTTGAGAGTGTTCCCTCTTCAATGTTCTTGAAAGAGTTTGAGAAACACTGGAATTAATTGTTTAAAGGTATGGTAAAATTCACCAGTGTAGTTACCTAGTTCTGGGTGTTTCTTCATCGGGAGACTTTTGGCTATTGATTCAAATACTCTTTGTATTCAAATATTCTTTCTTCTGATTCAGTCTCAAGTTCTATGTTCCTAAGAATCTTTTCACTTCCTCTAGGTTGTCCAGTTTGTTGACAAAGTTGTTCCATTCGGTTTTTTTCTATCTTTAAGTATAAAGAATATTCCAATTTTATCTTTCTCGCTGTAGAATTTCTCTCTTCTTACACTTCTTGCTTTCTTTCTAAATCCTCATACGATACATTGACCTAGGCTTCAGATTTAATAGGTGGTCACCAGTTTGTAAGTGGCCATCTTAAACATTCTTAAAAATAACCCTAACAAAAATAGACAACTGGCTTCTTGTATTTCTAGATTGTGAGAATACTGAAATAAGCATATCAATATTTTTCTTCAAAAAATACATTATTTGTTGAAAATACATAAAGTTACATAAGAAAATAACCATATCCAGTGTCACAGGATCTGTATTTCCAAATACATAAAATGTTTAACCCAGTCATTTAAATATCCACTCTTAGTAAGAAATATTAGTTGCCTAATATTTCCATAAAAATGGAAAAATGTCCAAAATCTTCAAAATACTGCACAAATTTGTAGGCAAATATGCCATTACCTACCATGCTTGGAAATTTCCTAGGAGTAGTTTCTATTAGGAAGCCCGGGGTAGTGGAAGTTAAGCTAAATAAATCAAAATCACACGTACAGCTAAAGTGAACATGGAGTCTCCAGATACCCACTTTGCATCACAAGAATTAAAAAATATATATTCCCACAACACTGTGCAATTTTCCCAATTCACCTGAAATCCTTCCAACTGAACACTCTCCTCCAGTTCAAGTAATTTTCTCATAAAGAGCACTCTTGAAATGTCAATAACTAATTCAGAGGAATAACAAATTATGACATTGACTGCTATTAACCTACTTTCTCTGATTAGGTTTGGACTGATACCCAGGGCTACCTCCCTCAGAATTGCATGTAGTAAGATTTGAACTTGCCCAAGGAATCTGTATCTTATAATAGGTACCCTATTGAGTCAGCTGTGGTTGGTCTGGTAAAATATTTTTAGAGATGCTGCTTAGGAAGTCAGAGCTGCTGCACAAAGTTAATAAACAGCTGGAGAAAACTTCAAATAGGAAAGTGACTATAAGATGGATGGCAGGATCTTTAGGAGAAAATCATCTATTTTGTAGTTTTGGCCAAGACTGGGTTCTGATGGCATACATTTTACACTGTGTGGCCATTCTTCAAGTGTGTGAACTCTAAGAGAATACATACAAAGGTATTTTAAAAATCACTATAAAGTGCAACATGTTAACAAAGTAGAATCTAAATATAAGATCTAATTTACATTTTTGCACCTATATTTAAATGTTAGTTTGTGTCTTTGTTCACTTTAATCATTAAGTCCACTGTAAAGAGTCAGAGAAATAGCTATAAAAGTCTTCATATGGCTTCCAAGTGAAAACAGGAAAAATCTATTTTTAAATCTAGATTTGGCACCCCCTCTGTAACATTTAGCTCTTCTTCAAAACTCGAATCTTATTTATGAAGTCCAGTTTAGTATCTGTTTCTAAATCCTTGGTGTTAAAGCTCTAAAAGAGCAGAGACTGGGTCTACTGTTTTCACCACTATGTCACTGGACCATATAAGAGAAGAGTCCCAACCTAAATGAAAAAAAGAACATACTCTGGTGTAGATTGGTAGTACTATATGAAATACATGTGTTTCTGTGTGAAATAAAAACAGTCCATGTAATTTTGAAACTGAAATTAGCAATCCGTTATGATTTTTTATTTTAATTTTTAATAATTAAGTGGGAAGACCTAAAATAATGAAATACAATTTCCTACTTTTTAATGGTCCCAGCATCATTTGCCCTTAATGGGGCTAATCTGTCTTTTTATATAGTCATTTGCTGACAGAATGGTATACTGTTAAATTTTGTTTTAGATATTTTTAAATAATAAAATATTATATGCAATTTTAATACTTATGATTAAAATGGAAATTAGGCACTTCAGTATGCTCCATTTAAATTGGAATGTGCCATGCATTATTTAATGCACAAATAGGTTTGAGGATGCAAAGTCTTATTTTAGCAACAACTCCTTAGTGGCCTACTATTTAAAACATGCTCTAGGTAGCAGTAAGATTTATGCCACATTTTAAAGCCCCTCTATACTTATTTTTCAAACTATTTACAAATTAAAACATATCACTGTGATATGAAATATCAGACAAAACTATACTTTATAGAAAAATTTGTCTTCATGTTCATATATTTATAAAATACATTGAAAACTGGCTTCAACAGGCAGGAAATGATGACAAAGAAATGTGCAATAGGGTGTTCCTTAATTCAATTTCAGTTTGAATCTTTTTGATACTAAAGAACAAACACTGTTAGCCAGGTGTTAGGGTTGGATTTTAGTAGCTTCTAGTTTGTTTTCTATGGGATAAAAATGGAAGTTTTGTAATAGTAAAAGGAAGCCGTGCTCACTCTAATGGGTTTAAAGCAGAGGCAGGCAAACATTTTCTGTAAAAGGCCAGACAGTAAATATTTTCAGCTGTTGGACCACATATGGTCTCTTTCAAAAGGACTCAACTCTGCCATTGTGGCTTGAAATCAGCTACAGTTGTACATAAACGAAGGGGTGTGACTGTAGTCCAGTAACATTTGATTTTCAAAAATAGGCAGAGTGCTGACCCCTGACTTAAAACAGCATTCAAGCACACAAGCGTAACACGGTTATATTTTTCACATAAAAGATGAGTCCTGAGCCAGAAGTATGATTTGACATACGAGAGCCATTAATTGTGACATCATCAGTGGCCATTCCAGTGTACACTCCTTAATCATACCAACTCTGGTAAGAGTAACTGCCCTTTATCCTTTATCTTCTGTTATTTCACCATCCTTTGAACAAAGAGCCTGTATAAGATAGTCATGTGTTTGCGTGTCAATAAAATTAAAATGAATCATCAAAAACTCTAATCATTGCCACAAAGAGTAACTGTTAGACCAAAATAACAAAAGTCCTACAAATGTGAGGCAGAAAGTTATATGAAAAACTGCATTATTGTTATAAAGAAAGATGAACTGACAGTGGACGATGGTTTCCCCCCCCACCCCATTTTCAGTGGGAGAGGTTTAGGAATAAGATGTACTCAGAATTAAGTATATGTAGGAATGGTATGGTATGAAGTACAGCTATGTGTTTAATAAGATTCAAGTTGTTTAGGTAAAACCACTGTTCACCTTACGATGTTACTGAGGAAGATGTCAAAATCTGATTTTCTGATTTGGTCACTCAAGTATAGCATACATATCCTCATGCAGAAAACTTTACTTTTAAATGTTGGACAGTGAATATTGTTTCTCCCCAATATCAGTGTTTCTTCTCTCCTTTTAAGAAATATACAGTTTGCCCCTTGGTTGTTTGCCCCTTGGTAGTTAAGTGGAACCATATGATTGCATTCTGGTCAATAAACTAAGGACGGAAGTGATAGACATTACTTCCAAGACTGTTTTAAAACTTCTGCAGAAAATTTCAAACTCTCTTTCTTAATTTACTGGCCACATACAGAGAACTACAATAGCAATCTCTTAGGCCCAAAGTGACTTGAACACAAACTCATGGATTTAGAGAGTGATCTGGCAAGAACTGGTTTTAAGAACCAAAGTTTGAAATGTCTTAAGGGCAATATATGAATGAATAAGTATATTTGCAAGCATATAACTTTTCTGGTTAAAAATTAATATAACACAAAAATGCAGGTCATTATTACATGCAGCTATTACATATGTAATAATTAGAATGTATGTGAAGGTATATTAAATCTAAAGTGTTCAATTCTACCCATGTAATCTTTTTGTAGTAAATGTAGACTTTTATTAATCTTTCCTCTTCCTAAGTGCCACTGTGAGGAATATTTTTTGCCTTTTAACAGTTGATATGAGAAATGCAGATACAAATAATTTCCCTTATTGCAATTTATAAGAGTGTTAATTATTTGTATTATGCAGCAAATTTGAAAAAAACTAAAATGGATCTAAACAAACTGGATTAATTGGTCAATCCTAAATTCAAAAAACAAATACTACACTTCACATTTTGAAATCTGATTTAAATTTTGCATTAGTCAATTTTATCACTTTTATATAAATTCCTACATTATAAAAAGGGAAAATGAAAAGAGGAAAGGACTCAGTAATAAAATTATATTTTTATGACATATATTCCTGTTATATATATTTAAACTAATAAATGCATGCTCTTTTTATATGATATGCTTTAAAAATCACTTAGTATTGATCCAATGTAAATTATGCTTAACTAATTTCAAAATTAAGTTCCAATAAAAAAGAGAAATTACACTGAAAATTCAGAAAAAAATGGTAAGCTCTTATTTTAGCACTCCTGGGTATTTTTCTTAGGGTATGGAGAAACTAAGGCGTTTCAGTCAAAAAGGCTACTGAATAATCAAAATAATACCACAAATGCTATGGGTATTTAACTAATACAATTCAATGAAATTGCTGATTGAAGAGATTTCTCAAGTTACATTACTAATTGAATTTTGACTTGCAAGTCATAAAAATGTCAGACATTAGTAATTATCGGATGTGCAGTGTATTAGTATATACCTGCATCTTTTAAACAATAAATCATGTTTTACCATAATAAAATGAGATAGATTGCAGAAAAACATAAAAAAGATTAAAATAAAGATTATTAAATGTAGTATCAAGTGAGAAAACAGTTGGATTGTAGAAAAAAACAAAATTATGACACAAAGCTATTTCATGTCTGGATTTTTGTTGACATAGCATGTACTCTTAATTTATTATATTACAGTATTTTATTTGGTATATTTTGAGACTTGAGATGATTTTTGATTGTACATATGCAATCCTAATCAGACTTATGTTAAAATACGTTAATGATCATCTCCTGACTGTTAGGGGTTGAATGTTGCTGCTCATCCCCCCATTCATATGCTAAAGCCTACCCTCCAATTGATGATACATGGAGACAGGGCCTTTAGAGAAGTAATGAAAGCTAACAGGTTCCTAAGAGTGGGGACCTGATCTGACAGGATTAATGCCTTTGTGAGAGAAAACAGAGAGGCTGCTCACTCTTCACAGGACACTTGCCTTGTCAGGCCATGTGAGCACACAGAGAAGGGGGCCATAAGCAAGCCAGGAAGAGGGCTATCACCGGGAACCAAACATGCTGGCACCTTAACCTTGGACTTGCAACCCTCAGAACTGTGAGGGAATAAATTTGTTGTTTAAGTACATGGTATATGGTATTTGGGTATATGGTAAATGGTACTTTGTTGTGGTAACCTTAGCAGACTCTTAAAACCAAAATTTCACTTCTGGATTGAGTCTAAGTATCCATTCTCAATGGTAGAGCGTTTTTGGCAGGAAGAATGCTCTGGTAATAGATACTTAAGTTCATGCATGTCGACAGAAAATTTTTTTGTGTGTGTTAACAGGTTAACATATGATGAATTCTTATTTGTTTATAAGATGTATAGAGTCACAAATATTTTTCTTTCAAAATTTCCTGTTCTAATGTTTAGTGTCAGGGGAAAGAATACTGAAAGTATTCAGATTTGCTTTCCTTTGTATGTCAGTTAATTATGCTGAATGCTTGCATTTTTTTCTACCCTTGAAATGGAAAGAAATGATAAGGCTATATAAGGTTTTAGTCCATTTTCAGTAATTTTTCCTGGTATGATTTGTGCACCTTTTCATGCTGCATGTTTTACTGCTCTTGTTTTTTATGGGGTTTTTTGTTTGGTTGGTTTGTCTTCTGAAATCACTACTAAATTGTAATTGTTCTACTAAATCTTTCACTACTGCTTCTGCTGGTTACTATCATCTTTTCTTTAGGAACACCAGTTGTCAGTTTTTTCAGGTCCATTATTTCTCCTCACCATCTGTAATACCCCTTGCTGGTATTTTTTATATGTCCATTTCCTCTGTATTTGGGAAGAGTTTCTCACATTTGCTTTTTATATTTTGTAACTGTGCTGTTAGATGCAGATATCATCATGAAAGTGCTTTTCCCTTTATGTCAAGAATTTTATGTGGAATTTTTAAGAACTTTTATCAAGCTGTCCCTGTTTAACCTTGAATATTGTTTTCCACTATTTATATTACTGCCATTGCCTTTTCCTTCCTATCATGTCTAATGTATAATTTTCTCTTCATTTTCAGTCTTTACCACCATTTTATCTATGTGCCTTTGTAAATAGAATATAGCTGAGTTTTGCTTGTTTTAATTACCAATCTGAGAATCTATATTTTAAATAGTGAAATTAGCTTATACATATTCAGAGTAATCACTGATATGTTTAGATATATTTTTGCCATCCTATTTTTTCCTACTTTACATGATTTCTTATTATTTAGCTTATTTCCTGACATTCATTGGTTTGTTCCAGTTTTATTTTTGTTCCATTTACTATTCTTTATTTTTATACAGTTTTACATGAATACCCCTATATTTTAGTGTCTATCACTTCATTTTACCTAATGAAATACTTCATTGTAGAAAGATGGTACACACACAAACACACACACACACACACACACCAAAAAAAAAAAAACCTTTAGAAAATACCCAGGTTCCACCAACCAAGTTCAGAAACAAATCGGTACCAATATACGTTAAGGTTCCTACACTGTTTTCCCTTATTACCATAGGTCATCTCTTTGCCGATAATGATATTCATCCAGCTATTGTTTTCTTTATACATTAACAGAATATGCATGCATTATTTTGCTGTTTTAAACTTTATTAAAATGGTATTATAGATCTAGTTTTCCAGCTGTATTTTTTCACTCAAAATTAAGGTTTTCAAATTGTATCATGTGATAAATCATATTGGACACAAAGTTTATGAGCCTCCTTGGATTCCCTTCACTGCCTTCTCCTTTCCATTGTGTCTCAATCTTTCTGGCCACACCACATAGGACAGGAGCTGGTGTGTCACAAGCCTCTTCTAGACTCTCCTACTTGGTTCCTATCGCACAGACAATGCCAAGGGTTTCCAGTCCCAGATCCTCTTCTTGGTTTGCTATGAAATAGTAGCCAACAAGGTTATGCAATCTTTGCTTCTTATCTTCATTTGTCTTTTCCTCATGCTTGATGCCTTAGGGTTCCACTACCCAAATAAAGCATCGTTTCTTTAACTCATGACTCAGGTTCTGTTTATTAGAGACCCAGGAAAATAATACAGCATAATTTGTTCCCCTTTCACTAACTTATTTTGTATTTTTAACTATAAAACCACAGTTTAGGGATGCTATGACCCATATTTAGTGGGATTTATGCTCCTCCATCAACTTAGACCAATGGAATATGACATCTTTATGCTCCATTAATATAACATTGAATTCATAGCAAACTCCTTCCACTTTACCTGTTCTGGTTCAACCAAACACTGCTTCTTCTATTGGCTGTGCTGTCTCTTTCAATGAATAATCCCCTAAACCCGGGATTCTCTTTATCCTAATTCAATCATTTACCAGGTCTCAAAAATTTGCTCCTAAATATTTCTTGACTACACTTCTCTCTTCATCTCTCCCACTTTCATGGCTTAAACATGCAGCCATCATCTCACTTGGACCACTTACATCATCTCCCACTCAGGCTCGCTTCCTTCAGTCTCTACAACCTATAGTCCACCACTGAACGGGATAACAAAATATTCACATTCAAGTGATAACCACCAATTCTTGCTAAAAATCTCTTCAATAACCCCCTCCATCCCAGGGCCAAAGTTGCGAAATATAACCCAAACTCCTAGCATGCTATACAATGACCTTTGTGGCCAGATGGTCCCCAACAGGCTATTCAAATTTTTTAAACATGCCAAGTTCTTTATACCTCATAGGTTTTTTGGCATGCCATTTCTCACACCTAAAATATCCTTCTTCGCCTATCTAGTAAACGTCTATTAATCTTTACAAGACAGCTTGATGTTCATATCACTTCCTCTCTTAGGCCCTTCTTGATATCCGCATCATATCTTCTTGAGTAATGACTCAGCTTTCTCCATGTGTCTCTTACACACTTCCAGTAGACATTGTTTCAAGGCAAAAGCAGATGAATAAGAAAGGAAATGGAAACATGTAAATATCTTTTCAAGCCTCTGCTTGGGTCAAATCTGCCAACGTTAATTCTACTGGCCAAAGCAAGTCACAGAGGGGAGCCCGGAAACAAGGAATGAGCTCAACAACCAGCCAGAGTGATAGGAACTGTAAGATTTCATGGAAGAGGGTAAGAGTACAAGAAAGAGTGACAAGTTAGGGACAACAGCACAATGGATCTACCTCACACTGAATATTAATTCCGAAAACGTGGGCTCCATAGACTCTTTTTGTTTAAAGCATACCTAGAGGTTATCTGCAGTGATCAAAGTAACCAGATCTCTCCTTGAGATGCACCGTATCAAAAAAGACTAAAGGATGTCAGGGATGACTGAAAATCCTGAGTTTTTGGAAGTCATGCTCAATTTAAATAGTATTACAAGCACATTTCCTTGTCAGTTAATGTCATGGCCTTAGTGGTTTCTACTTGTCACGACTTCAGCAGGTGCACTCTGATAGAGTTGAGTGTTGAATGACCATGAAGTGGCCATGAAGAATTTGGGGAGAAATAAAATGAAGGTGGATATTATAAAATACCAAACCACATAGCAATCATTGCTACAAACTGAAAAGAAAATGTGTTTTGCTCTTTTTTAGTGATTCTATTGAATTAATAGATCCTAAGTTTCACAAACAGCTTAAAATGCATCTTAGAAATTCTGTTTTTAAAGCAAGAGAAAACATCTTTAAAATTTTGTATTAGGTTATCCATAAGAACCCTAAAGAATAAATAATGGACATATATTCATATTACAGACACAGTTAAGTGACAGCCAAAAGTGTTTACAAAAGTGTTTACTCTTTCTGTTTAAAGCAGGTGACTCAGCATGCTTTTGAAAGACACTTTTCTTGAACCTAACTTTATTTAAAGAAATATATCACATGAACACCTCAGATGTTAAACAGCTAAGCCCAGAACAGAATGAGAATTTTAAGCTGATCATAAATTGTTGTAGGGTTAACAAGAAATCATTAGGTAGAATGACCCCAGGGTTTTACCTACCTTTTTTTCCCCTTGGATGCTACTATATTTCCACTCTTTTTTTTTAAAGATTTATTTATGCATACAAGCTGGGGTATAGGCCAAAGATACATATGAGAGATGACCTAATTCTTGAGGGAGAGAGGGGCAAATCATATAAACGGAACTATCCTGGGGTGGCAGACATCAAATTGGTTATCCCCGTAAACCGGCAGAGGACAGTATGGCATCTAGGTACACTGGCAGTCGGCCTGAGGATAATCTTTCTGTCTCTTCCCTTAAATCTATTCTTCCCCATGTTGTGATCTGCTCTAGGTCATATAGGGCTGACCTGTACAGAGAGCATTAGTCAGGATTCTGGCTGAATTTAATCAAGAAGCAGCTCTAGTAGGAGACTGGAGTGTGGGAGGAGAGAGACCAGGGAAAGCAGTCCTGCCTGCTGCCCCTGCACCTCACCCCAGACCTGGCAATGACCGCTGGCCCCGGCAATGACCACAGTGCTGACAGGCAGGCCTCTTCCTGCCCACGGCTCCAGCTCCCCCAGGGCTCTACGCAGCAGCCTGCACTTCCTGACCCGCAGGCCTGCTGCGGCCGCTCCATGGGGCCCTGCAGCCCACACCGGACGCATTACACCCGTCACTGCTCTGACTTGATTCCTTTGTCAGATTGTCTTCAGTTAAATCCTGCCCAAAGAGAGTCACCTACTTTCTGCCTTGAACTTTAATACTAAAGAGACCAAATGCCATAGGTTATACCAACGTCCTGGGGAATTTTTTAAGGTGTGGTTTTTAAGCAACTTTACTGAAATGTAGTTGGTATACAAAGAACTGCACATATTTAATGTATTACAATTTGATGTTTGGTGAGTTTAGCAAACACCCAATCAAGGTAATAGACATTCCAACACCTCCCAAACTTTCCTTGTAACCCTTTTTAAATTTTTTTTCTGTTGCTATTCTGCATGTATACAGCAAGAACACAATGTGAGATCTACCCTCTTAATGTGATCTGAAGTACAAAATGCCATATTGTAATGACAGTTGTACGCAGATCTCCAGGGCAGATTTACTTGGTATAACTAAAACTTTATACCCGCTGAACAAAAGCGCCCTGTGTCAGTTTTTAATAATCCTCTTTTACTCTCACAAGTAACCCGGGGTAGAAAATAATGTAGACATTCTACTGCTACACCACATAAGTGTTAAATGTATGTTCTTTATACGTTTTTAATCCAAAAATGATGGAGGAGCTGGGAATTAAATACACAAAGGCAGGATGGCAAAGTAGACAATTTGTCAGAATCAGAGAGAGGAGGATTTTACTTCCAATTGTTTTTACTCATTAGCTCTATAAACTTGAGTTACTTAATTTTTCTGAACCTGTAATATTATCTGTAAGAGAATAGTAAAACTCACAATGAAGGTTTGTTTTAAAACATCAGGGAATATAAAAAGTGCCCTGCAGATAGTGGGTGTCTAATAATATTCTGCTAATAAAATGATGATTACTAGAATACAAGTATTTATTTTTTAACTCATGTAATAATCTTTAATATAAAGCAGGTATTGAAACATGTTTAATGGAATTCATGGATGATTTTCAACTATGTAGCAATTATAAACCAAAACGAGTCAAAACTATCTTCAGTTTGAAATAATTTTTCATAAATGCAGTTTTCCTTAAATTTGAATGTTACTAAAACTTATGTAATTATTCCTTCCAGTTTCAATTCTAATTGAACATATATTCTAGCCTGTTCGTATGCTTACTGTTAATATGAGCAAGCAGGCATCACCTTCTTCTGTCTAGCCTACTAGTTGACATAGTCTAGGCAATAACTAGAGAGGATT
Organism: Scalopus aquaticus; assembly: GCA_004024925.1. Lineage (NCBI taxonomy): Eukaryota > Metazoa > Chordata > Mammalia > Eulipotyphla > Talpidae > Scalopus > Scalopus aquaticus. The sequence continues at coordinate 23,600 of PVIJ01014094.1, read as the reverse complement.
GGCTAAAAAAAACTTCACTGTACCTAATTTCAGATTATTGCGTGTAGGCAGGTTAGAAAGGACACCTTTCGGGTATAACTCAGAGCAAAATATTAAGTAACTAAGGTGGGGCAGCACTTGCACATAAGAGTGAATGACTATCAGTGGGTTCATAAAGTTCCAGACTGGCCTAGGCTGTTCTAGCCTAACAGACCTGAGAGTGACGGCTGCTCGCCCACTCCTACTTTATGGCTTCTGTGGGGGATCTCTGCATCCCTTTACGAATTCTCTGTGAACCATGACCCCTTGCTATGGTTAACGTAGTATCTTGACAACTTAAGCTTTCAATCAAAGTCCTACCGTAAGCCACCTCAAGAAACGCAAATGAATTAATATGTCAAAAGATAATGGACACAAACTATGTCTAGCACAGGATACATAGCTAAAATTTATGTTGCATGATGATTAGTAGCCACTCAAATATGAATTTGCTTTCATGCTTTCTTGGTAGATACTGCAAGGGATGCAATATTGGGCAAATAGGATGGTGTTCTACCCTAGCACACACACCACCTAGTAGAAGAGAAGAAATCAATGCTGTTAACTCAGTCATGCATTCATTGTATTTCCTTACACCAGACTTACAGGCATTAGGCAACACATTGGAGACATAAATATAAATAAACCATGGTCTCCTATTTTTAAGAAGTACACTCTCTTTTGTAATTGTCCTCAATTTGCCCACCCATTGTAATCAATTACTCTCTAGATGTCCACTGAACTTTGTTCTGACATCAGCTAAATTGTTATACTTACTAATACACAAACCAGTATTCCCCATTATGTTATGAGATGCATTTCTTATATTATTTTACACATAGATCAAGGATCTGGCAAGAGGTCTTGCTAAGTATTTATTGTTAAATTATCCCTAACTTATATCAATCTTCTGCTTTAAGGTGAATTGAGTCTGTCTTTGTCACTGTTAAAAAATGTCCCCTTGTGGATCACAGACCTAACTGTAAAATGTAAAACTATGTAACTCCTAGAAGTTATACAGGAAAAAACCCAGGTGACCTTGGGTCAGACAGTGACTTTTTAGAGACAACACCGAAGGCATTCTCCTTGAAAGAAATAACTGATAACCTAGACTTCATTAAAAGTTCCTGCTCTGCAACAGAAAATGTCAAGAGAATGAGAAGAAAAGTCACAGACTGGGAGAAAATATTTGCAAAAGACACACCTGATAAAGGACAGTTATCTGAAATACTTAAAGAACTCTTTAAAACTCAACAATCTGTAACAACTAGTTTGGATACATAAAAAGTCAAAGTCTTAACTCTAGATGATATCCAAGCTATGATTCACCTAGCAGCTACCTCAGGACAGGAAAAAGCTTATGGGGGAAAAATTAATTGAATAATTAGCTAAATAAAATCTTAGCTACACATTGCCTCCCAAATATTAGCTGTACCTGGTTAATGTAATTTGACTTTACAGAAAAGGAAATGACATTTGAGATTGTTAGAATGAATGCAACTTCTGCAGTGTATATATTTTCTTAATGCCTCTCCCATTTTGTAAGCTCCATTGTGCTTTTTTCCTGATGTTTTATGCAAACCGATAATGACAAATGAGAACAAGAAGAAAGTAGAGTTGCTACATTAGTGTAATAAGGTATAGTTTTGCACTTGTAAGAGCACTGAGATGTGCCAGTTGCAAGTATTCAGGAAAAGCCTCTTGTATTCCAATCAATGAACTTTCAGTGAGTCTCACCAGTGGCTTTATATCTGTAGAGCAAGGAGAGCTATAATGACTTTTAGAATTTTAGAGGACTGAAATAGCTATATATTGTGATCCTAAACTTTATATTCACTACATTTCCTAAAATATAACTTATTATTTTATGACCAGAAAAGGCATATAGTTTTACCACAATTTTAAAATAACAATCTAAAAACCATTAAAAGGATTAATAAATGGGCCAAAGATCTTAACAGACACCTTACCAAAAAAGATATACAAATGGCAGATAAGAATTGGAAAGATGCTCTACCAAAAATAAACCAGTAACACTACAAACTAAAAAGCTTCTGCACAGCAAAAGAAACTATCATGAAAACAAAGACACCATCTGAACGGAAGGAGATATTTGTACATCATATATCTGACAGGCAGCTAATATAGAAGATCTACAAATAATTCATATGAATTAACAAAAAGAATCTCCAATCCAGAAATGGGCAGGAGAGTGAAATATTAATAGATACTTCTCCAAAGAAGACACACATATAGCCAACAGTCACATGAAAATATCTCAGAGTCAGTTATCAGGGAAATGCAAATTAAAACCACAGTGAGACACCACCTGACACAGATGAAATTGACCCATATCAAAAAGACCAGGAACAACAAGTTTTGAGGAGGATGTGGAGAAAAAGGAATACTCCTACAGTACTGGTGGGAATGCAGACTATTCTAGCCACTGTGGAAAACAGAAGTTCCTCTAAATATTAAAAATAGATCAACCTATGATGCAACAGTTCTACTTCTGGGTATCTACCTGAAAAACATATAAGCACTAGCTCAAAGAGATATATGCACCGCTATGTTCACTGCAGCACTATTTACAATAGACAAGTTATAGAAACAACCTAACTGCCCAGCAGCAGATGAGTGGATCAAGAAGATGTGCTATTCAAATAGCACAGATATACAAAGGATCATAACAGATTACTATGAATAACTATAAGCCAATTAATTCAAAGAGCTGGAAGAAATAAACACACATCTAGATCAATATAGTCTACCAAGACTAACCCAGGAAAAAAACAGATGAGTTAAACTCATTTTCATTCACAAGAATGAAAATTGAAACAATAATATAAGTCCTTTGAAAAACAAGTTTTTTAAACTTTTGGCTTTACAAACAGATGTCTTTACAAATGAATTTTTTTAAAACTTTGAAGAAGAACTAATGCAAATCTTGCTCAAATTGTTTATAAAAATAGAGGGGTAACCCTCCCTAATATATCTTACAATGCCAAAATTAACCTAATTCCAAAACCAGATAAAAACAGCACAGGAAATTCCTGAACATAAATGCAAAAATCGTGAACAACATTACCAAATCAAATTCAACAGTGTATCACAAGGATTTTACACTATGATCAAGTGCTTATATCTTTACAGGGATGTAAGGATGGTTTAATATATGTAAATCAATCAATATAACACATTCTATCAACAAAAAGTAAAGGTAAAATTCATATAATAGATGCAGAGGAAGCATCTGATAGGACTCAGCACCCAAGAACGCTAAACAAGATGAGAATAAAAGGAACCTATTTCAATATAATAAAAGCCAAAAATCACAAAACAACAGTCAAATATAATACTTAATGGTGAAAACTGAATGCTTTCCCCTTCAGATCAGAAACAAGGCAAGGATATCCACTATTACCATTTCTGTTTAAACTGGTATTAGAGGTGTTGGCCAGTGCTATCAAGCAAAAACGGAAAATAAAGGGAATCCACATTAGAAAAGAAGTAGTAAAACTACCACTATTCTCAGATGGTTTGATAGTGCAGATAGAAAATCCTAAAGACTTCAGAAAGTGACTACAAATAGGCGAGTACAGCAGAGCGGCAAATTACAAGATCAAGATACCAAAATCCATGGCTTTTTAAAATCCATAGCCATTTCTATAAATGAACAAGAAGTAAAAGAAATTTAAAAAACAACTTCACTAACTGTCTCAAAAAGAATTAAATATCTCATGTACAGCCTAACTAAGGAGGTAAAAGACGTACACAAGAACTACAGGATGTTATTAAAGGACTTACAAGCAACATAAGGAGATGGAAGGATACCCCATGCTCATGATGGGAAGAATCAATAAAATAAAAACGACTATCTTGCCTAAAATTATACATGAATTTATTGCAATCCCCATCAAAATACCAGCAATATTTTTCAAAGAAACTTAACAAAAAATGTTGAAATTTAAGTGGAACTATAAAAGGCCTCCTACTGCTGAAGCAAAGAAATGGAGTTAGCACATTACCTGACTTTGATCTTTACTGTAAATCAACAGTACTATAACAATATGGTACTCACATTAAAATAGATATATTGATCAATGGTACAGGACAGAAACAGGACAGCCCAGAAACTAATGCACATATATTTCACACTTAATCTATGATAAAGCAGTTATGACCACACTATGGGGGAAAGGACAGTCTCATTAATAAGTGGTACTGGAAAAAATTAGAAAAAAATGAAGTTGAATCACTCACCCCATGCACAAAAATAAACCCAAATGGACCAAAGGTTTAGAGATAAGACTTGATTAATAAAATACATAGGAGAAAACATTGGTAATACATCCCAAGATAGCAATGATAAAGATATTTTTTGTGACTCAACCCCTATGGCAAGAAAACTAAACACAAAATTTAACAACTGGGATCACCTCAAGTTAAAAAGAAAATACAAGATAATTTAAAAGACACCGTTTGAATGGGAGAAAATGACACAATATATAACTGATAAGGGGTTAATATCCAAGATATGTAAAAACACATAATTCAATAATAAAACAAACAACCCAATTAATAAACAGGCAGTAGATTATGAACAGATAATTCACCAACGAGGATCTCCAGATGGCCAATAGACATATTAAAAAATGTTTATCATCACTTTCAATAAGAGGGTTGCAGGTTAAAACCATAATGAAGTATCATCTCACACCCATGAGAATGGCACATATTAAAAAGACCCCCCCAAAATCAGTGTTGAATAGCATGTGGAGAAAAAGGAACCTTATTATACTGTTGGTGGGAATGTAGAGTGCTACAACCATCACGGAAAGCAACATGGATTTATCTGAAAATGTAAATGCCCTACAACCCAGCAATCCCACTCTTGGACATTTATACAAACAATATGAAACCATCCATACAAAAATTCATCAGTTTCACATTGTTCATAGCACCTTATTTAATAGCCAGGACTTGGAAACAGCTTAAATGACCATCACTGGACAACTGGATCAAGGACAGGTGGTGTATCCACACTGTGGAGTATAATGCAGTCCTAAGATGAAAGGATGAAATGCAGTCTTTGCTGATATAAATGTAAAAAGATACAGCCACTTTGGAAGACACTTTGGCAATCTGTTACAAAACTAAGTACACTGACCACGGCAATCACCTTCCTTGGTATTTTGTAAGAGTTGAAAGCTTACATCTGCACACAAAAACGCGCACATGGATGTTTATAGAGGCTTTATTCCATTCAAGGAGTATACGGAAAATCTCCGTACCTGCCACGCAGTTTTGCTGTGAACCTACAACTGCTCTGAAACAATAAAGTCTTAATTTAAAAAAAAATGACCCCTTCCCCCAGCAAGAAAGAGGGGATCTAAATCTAAAAGACTTCTCAGGACACTTTCCTTTAGATTTTTGTATGATATTTCTTTTAACACCTTCGTTTCCTTTTTATCCCAGCTTTTTCACAAGCTACATTTCCTTTCCTAGGCCTCATCACACATCTAGTTGTGTACTATTAGGTGTGGGGGAAATTATCAATCGAGACATTCTGTTTGTCACCTTCCCCTTTCAGTTCTTGTCCATCCTCATTTTAATATCCACCAAAATATCATATAGCAGGTTATTAACATACTCCAAGGTTATATAACATAACTTTTCCCACAGCTGAAATAGAAAATTCCCGCAAGAAAAGCAGAAAAGTAACTGCTGATGTAGGGTACAAGTTAATAGTCATCAACTTTCCTTGCTTTTTTGTAACACCTTGCTGGGGTCAGTCTGGCAGATTAGATAAATTCTGCAGTGCAAATTGCTAACGGTTTATATTTCTGCTTGCTGACTTCTTCTCTACCCCAGATGGCATTTCATGTTTAGCTTCCTGGTAAATATCCGAAATGAGGACAATCTCCTTTTTCTTTAATAATAATTTTCTGTTACTCAATAATACTGTATAGATTAGCACTTTAATCTCACTTCCAATTTAATCCTTTTCATCCCCATCTCAGCCGGATGCACAATTTATGAACCTGCACTAGGAAAGTAGGATGGTCCTTTATTTCACTCCGCAGCCTTCGGCTCCTGCTTCAGGCTGCTTCTCAGTGATGGGGAGAGGGAGAATCAAAGGAAAAGGTGCAAATTGTTTTATATCACCAGGTACTCTCTTGATGAAGCTGCTGGAATGCCCTCTATTATGGGAAGCAACAGAACTCACAATATTTTACAGAGCTTCCTTGAGAGGAAATTCCTCCCATGTGGACCCCTGGAGCAGACACTTCCCTTTATGTGAGCCATACACTTTTTTTGCCTCAATAACTGTGACCCCTGTGAGTAATTGCTCCGTTTTTTGTTTGTTTGTTTGTTTGTTTGCTGGCTCCCCTCATTCTGGAAAAGAGCCCCGTTGGCCAAAGTCCCATCAAGATGATTCTAGCTTAACTGTTAGTATAGAATAGGAAAGTCCCATTTCTGGTTTGGGGGTGCTAATGTAGGTAGTATTGTGTTTTAAATCTCAAATAGCAATTGTCCATTTCTGCTATGTAGCAAAACAATTGAATTAGGTATAACTCTATATCCTACAACCTAGCTATAATCACTTATAGTTCGTTTTCTTCTTCATCCTTTCAGATTTTCTAAATAATCATCTGTAAGCAGACAGTTTTATTTCTTCCTTCTCAAAATCTTTTTTTCCCCCATCTTTTTGTATTAGCCAAGACTGCTAGTATAATGTTGACTAGGAGTGGTGAGAGGTGACATCCTTCCATTTGGAATTTTTCAAGACAAAAAATAATGTGAACACTAAATAGATTTCTTCACATCATTGAAGCAGGGATTTAATGTCCAAATATCATTAGTTCTATAAAAACAAAATGTTAATTATATTAAGTTTCTGTAAAAGGAAAGGAAATCATACTATCTTAGCTCTAACAGGGTTTTTTTTTTTTAGGTAATACTAAATAGTACTAAATATGGTATATTAAGTGAATGGAGGTGAATTATGTTACAGTGTAATCCACACCAAATAACAATGTGAATAGTTTCTCAGCAGAATTTCGGGCACCTTTTGAGACGTCGTCGTAGGATGGCGTAGGATGGCGTAGGATGGTTCCAACAGTATATACTGCCTTAACAATTTCTCACTATCCCTTTATATACCTCCCCTGAAACTGCTATCCTCTTTTCACTAGGCTCCACTTCTAAGTAACAATAACCAGGCTAACACCGATAAGTAAATTCCCAGGATGCCAGAGCATAATCAGTTTCCACTGATATTAACATATCACTATTTCCATCAACACACACATTCTGCACACCTCAAAAATATATGCAAATCAAAATTTAAACCTAGAATTTTGTCACACTTTTTAAATAACTACATAAAATGTTTGAATAAAGTAATACATGCATTAATGTATGCATGAGAAATTCTCTACTGGAGATGTGAATAAATGTCAACATGGAGACCATCGTAAATAATAGTTTGGGATTTGAAGTAAAAGTTCTTATTTTCTCTTTACTCTTTACCAAGTATAATTTCATAAGACTTTTTTTTAAAAGAAAGCATAGCCTCAAATACTTAATTACCCTCTAAAGAATTTAGACAGTGGTTCATCTATAATCACTAGATACTTTCAAGGCTGATTGCTTCTGGAAAGTTGATTTCTATAAAGTTTGAAAGAGGAGACAAAACTGAGCTTTTTAGATAAAGAAGGATTAATTATGTAGGTTCCATTAAGTTGCCTTTTGAAATTCTAAATACAGAAAACACTATCCAGAGAATATAGGAAACTCAGGAATGTTTTGTTTCACATCTACTATGCTCTGAACGCTTAAATTTTCAAAGTCAGATAAATGCACTATAAAACATTTTAAAAATTATCTTTCATACTAATTGGGGGAGAAGTACCAGATTAAGATGAAATTATGAAGGTGACTTAGTTTGTTTTTAGTATGACAGCCTCTTTCTGAAGTTAACACCAACTTCAACAATCAGTCCTCCCTCCCTTACATTTCTCCTCCAACAATGCTTTCACGCTTTATAGTTTCTCCCATTAAGGAAAGAATGGTATGATGAGTGGGTCCACAATGACACTATAGATCCTTGTTTCTCAAAGTGTGTTCCACAGAGCAGAGGAATGGCATCACCGTATCTACTGAGTAAGAACCTGCATTTTCATAAATTCTCCTTGAGCTTTGTTTAATAAGACGACCAGGTGATTCATGTGCACATTAACGTTTGAGAATACTGGTAGAAACTTGACCATTTTCCAGAGCAATGATTCTCAAAGCATGATTCTTAGACCAACAGCATCAATATCAGCTGGGAATTTATTAGAAATATAAATTCTCAGTCCCTTCCCCAACCTACTACATCAGGAACTCTGGGATGGGGCTCAGACATCTATGTTTTAAGAAGCCCTCCAGGGAGTTCAGATGCATGGAAAAAATTAAAGACCACTGCTCAAGAACATCTACATGTAAAGAATCGCTAATTTTAGAATCCTAGAGCTCAGTGTCCCCATAAGAAATGGGGAGGGGTGGGAGTTTTATCCTGGAGAGCCACCTGGCTTTCCACTAACTTAAATAATCCTAACATTCAAGAATTTTCCAAAAATGTCCTGTGTGGGTGTTTTAAACCAGGTCATTAAATTGTTTCATGTCTTCTGAGAGTAAATCCCTTGCTATCAATCATTTTAATTCAAGAATTCTGCTCCATTACTTTAGCTATTTTGACCTGTGAAATTTCACACTACCAGGACATCAGGCTGTACAGCAATTTTAATTAGCTGCCTGTGACATGGAGAAGATCACAGACTTTCTGGAATTACTTCAATAACTTAAAAGATTCTGCAAAATTGGATTTTGTATCTTTTTCTCCCCCAACTCATTGCCCAGATGCTGCTTGTTTAAATTTATTAACACTGCTTTTTAATCTAAACTAGTATTTGTTTCTCTTTATGTGCTTTGGTTAACTGGTATTTCGGGTCACAGCCTTTTGCTAGCAAATATCACTGCCAGGAAGTATTCTTCACAAGCTTTAATGCCCTTTCCAATTCAGGGGGTGGTGATTAATGCAGCTTAAGCTCCAAAGTAAACTTCAAGTATATGAAAGTATGAATGATGGCCCCTGGTAGTGATCACATTGTAGAAAAGGCACCTTACTACAGTGAAAGTAGTTTCACTATTTTCATTATCTTAAGATAGCCTCCAGTGTTCTTCCAAAACTAGACGATGGATTAATGGAATGGCTAGACAAGAAAATTCTATACTATTCAAATAACTTATCTGCTGTTATTTAAAGCCTTTTCCCACTGTTAAAGAAAACTGCTTTGCTGACATACTTTTCCAATGGTATAGCTCTTAGTTCATTTCACTATAATGGTATTGAATGAGTTGCTCTTACTTTCAATAATGCTTATTTTGTTAGAAACTATGAAATATTGGTTCTACATATATGGAGGTGTAGAGTAGTCCTGACACCCACGATAACTGAAGTAATTACTCCTTTGGCATATTCATAAAAGTGTTATGCGTATTCAATATGACTAAACCACAGCAATAGCTTATTAGTTATGACACATTTGTTATCTTTACCAGGGGAGCACATTAGTGTAAGTGCTGTAGGCTTTGAGCTTTATATGTGCCCTGAATATGGGCGCAGACGGTCCCACAAATTGTCTAAAGTAAGAGAGAATCATAAATAACAAAGAGAACCAATCCTTGGGTAACTTTCCTTGATCATACCAAAAGTTATTTTTGGCAACTTCTCAGAGTATAACAACATATTCATACTGGCATTGGAATTAATGGAGCAAACAGATAAGAGTTGGTTAACTGATATCTTTTCACAGCATTGAAGAGAATCATTAAGTCAGTCAAAAATGTACCTTTTAAGAAACTTTTGCAGTACAGAAATTATGATTGAATTGAGGAGTTTACTGGAAATTAAAGGCTGGGTGCAATTCCATTCTGACAGACCTGGGAAATAAATAAATAAAAGCTATACAGAAATGACTCATCAAGAAACATTCACTTTGTAAATAAATGGAAGTGTAAACATAACTATTTACAAAGTTAGATTTTTTTGTATTAAACTGTAAATATAAATTTTAACTCCGCGAACACATACATTTGCATTCATCTTCTGTCAGTCAGACTGCATTGATCTTATTTCATAGATAAAGTTCTTGTGTTTTAAAAATCGAAAAAAGGTAACAAGGCTAGAATTTCTGCTTTCGTTTTGAATATTTTAACTTTTTACGCAAGTATAGCATGCATACAGTAAAAGTGGAAATGACGAGGGTACATAACTTGTTTAATTTTTACTAACTGGTTATGAAATCAGCACTCAGGTCCAGACACAGTACCAGCATCAGGGCCCTAAAAACCTCTCTTTGCCCCTTCCAGTGTCTCCCCTCAGCCCTATTAAAGAGTAATCACTAGCATAACAGCCAAGAGTTACACTTTATCTTATGATGCATAAAAAATAATTTTTAAACAGAAAATCAAAACAAACATTACTAAAATATTATTTACCCTTTTCACTTACTCTCTCATGAATGTATATTGGAGATTTTTAGAGGCCTGAACACATGATAGCACAACAGACAACAGATTGAATGGTGAAACAAATAAGAGAATCCAGTTGTCTTCAATTAATAGAGGTATTAAAGAGATTTACAAAAAATGTAAAGTAATTCCACTCTACTTTTTTTTTGGTTTGGGAAAATAATGTTTTTATAATTATGCTATATTAAAATGAGTTTTTCTTATAATTCAATATTTTTAAAAATTTCAGTGTTAACTTCTAATATATAAATACCAATAAATATCTCCTACATACACAAATGTTCTTTGGAGTCCTCAATAGTTTGTAAGTTTAAGAGTCCTTGGCATCTACAATACATGTCTGAGAAGTAGTATTTCAGTTATTTCAGAGTTTACTGCCCACACCATTCTTCTGAACGGACTTCCATGAAGTCCCAAATGACTTGTCAAATTCACTCAAGATTTTTCAATCTCTGTAGACTTGAACCCTATAAACTTGGGAGATTATCTCCTGTCCTGTTTGTTTTCCCTTCACAACTCGCCACATTCTTTGCTTCCACAAAATCACTCTCATATTACATGACTTGTCAGGTTTAGATATAGTCTCAACTTCTGATATTCAAGTTAATACCCATTTAGTGTATTCATGACTTTTATGCATTTTGTTGTCAAAACTGAAAACGAAAATAAGATTTTTCCTCTGCCCAGGTCCAGTCAACAAACATTTAACTAATGTTTATCTCAGGGGATCTCTTGAAAGCATAATTTTAAGGCTAGCTAATGATAGTCTTAGGTTGTTGTCTTTGCTTTTTTGGTGATGTTTCATCTTACTCAGCTCTGTGAAAAGCTAATTAGAATCTTACTTCGGTGTAGGTATTAAACCAATAAATGGGAACCTCTAGGGTTTTGAGATTTCCTTAAATCTTGGAGACAAATTCTAATTCTTAATTCTGATTAACAATTCACCCTTGGCCCTTAATCCCCTTTTGAGGCACTGTTCATTTTGACCCAGAATAATTTTCCCTATTACTTTTCATTACATATTGAACAAGTCATTCTTAGGTCACAACATTTTGGGAGTCATAAAATAAGGTAGTATAGGACCTACCAAAAGACTAGTGAACTTAAATGCAGCTAAAAATAAATGCAAAAATACATGTAGTTAATGAATAGTATATCCACAATAGTGAATTTATTAGTTTACTTGGTTTTATATATAGCTATATCTCTATCAGCTTTAATAGCATATTATCAGTATCAATGATAATATATCAGATCTTAATTATTTAGTTGTTTTGATTAGGGATGAGTAACACCTTTCCCCCTTCATTTCTAGTTATTTGCTTCCTATATTTCATTTTGGGAGAAATGATCTCTTACCATTCTATCAACCGTCAAATTGGCAACATTAACAAAGCTCATGATGAGAGTTTCAAGGAAGTGGCATCAGAAATATGGCATAAGGTCACACAGCGAGGGGAAGGGGGTAGAGGACAACAGGAGCAAAGGGCAGAGAGGTTCCAATGGGCTGTGGTGGCGGATCATTGGTACATTAGTGGTAAGTCATGCTATTCTGTGCATCTAAGAGTGAGAGATTCTGTGTGTGTGTGTGTGTGTGTGTGTGTGTGTGTGTGTGTGTGTGTGTGTATGAGACAGAGAGAGAACAGCAATTACCACCACATATGAATGGAAAGTAATTACTGTACGGTCAAAACTTTGCTGGGCTTTGTGATTATTTTTCTTTAAGTATGTGATCTCTCTCATTCTTACTCTCATTCTTTCTCTCTGCTTCTCAGTATGTTTAGCCATATATATATATACATATATAATAATAATGATAATGATAATAAAACTTCTAAATGTAGCTATGATATGAATATTGTCCCAATTTATGTTTGAAAAACATCCCTAGAGAATACTAAGGAGACATGATGACTCAATACAATGTGGGATCCTGAATTGGATCCTGGATCAGGCTTACTATTGTACCAGTGTTAATTTCTTAGTTTTACTAAACATCCCACAGCTACGTAATATAAGGAGCTCCAGAAAGGGTATACAGGAACTGTATTTCAGTATTTCTCTATCTACATTGATTTTCTCAAATAAAAATTTTAAAAAATAGTCTCAATATCCCACAACTAGCAAGTGGCAGAGCTAGTTGGTATGGTGGGAGAGAAAAACTATGGCATAAAGATACTTTAGGCAGGCAAAGGGAGCTATATGGAGATAGAAGCTGAGGATAATCATTTCTGTTCTTTGCATTTGACCAACTTGTCTGACTGCAGTCTCCAAACACTACATGATGATTTTACTTTCCATGTAAAATACATTGTGAAGGCACTAAAAACAAATGAGACACTACATATTAATATATTCAGGTAAAATCAGTAGGCTAGATAGAAAAACAAACAGTAACCACAACTTATAAAAAGAAGCCCATGGACAGTGCTGTGGGAGACAGCAACAGGAGCTTCTTAACACAAGTCTAAGATATTCTGACTTTTAATTATGTATCTTAACTGTATAATCAAAATAAAAAGCAACAATGTTAGATGTAAAATTTTTCCATTTTAAAGTGTATTCTCTATGTATAGATGTAGCCCTACTAACATCTCTATCTTTGACTCTATTATGAAGATTCTTCTGATAATTTTCCCAAAGTTAATAGCTCATTTTGTTTAATAGCTGGTGGAGATGGTCTTTCTTAAAGTATCTTCTATGGAGCAAATAATGCAATATACTTTTAAGTATATGTTTAATAACTATGCTATCTTTGCATAATAATCAAAAGTGGAAACAAATTCCCATCAACAGGAAAATGACAAATTAGCTGACAATATAGACCATGAAATATGCTGTGGCAATCAAAATGTGAGTATCTCTAAGATATTTGGTAAGTGGAAAGAAGGAATTTAAAGAACTATTATAGGTTGTGAACCAAAGAACCCATGGTAAGCAGAATTTCTAATATGCCCTGCAACGCTATCCTATTTTTACCAGATGCTATGGATATGAAGAGATTTCACTGCTGCAGTTATGTTGTTATATGGTATAGTTAATCTTCAGATAGCAGGATTATCTAGAGGGGCCCGTTAATCACTGAGAGCTTTTTCCAGCCAAGAGCAGAAAATGTTAAGGAAATCTGAAGCATGAGAATGCCTCATTTTTGATTTGAAGATGAGGAACCGCATGAGTTGGATTGCAGGCAGCCTTCAAGAGCTGAGAATGGTCTCCAGCCTACAGTCAGAAAGTAAACAGGGACCCCACTCCTACTACCACAGGGAACTAAACTTTGCTAATATAACAGAAATGAACTTGGAAGAAGACCTTGAGCTCCAGATAGGAACACAGCCAGTCAACACCTTGACTTTGGACGTGTAAAGCCCTAAACAGAAAATCAAACCATGCGGTGCTGGGATGCTGAAGTTTATAATTGTGAGCTAATACATGGGTGTTGTTTTAAGTCATTAAGTTTGTGGCAGTTTATTATTGGCAGTACCATAAAACCACTACAGAGTCATTCTACATAAAGCACACAAAGCTACTTTTTTTTTTTTACAAGTAAAACCGATACAACGATTACTCAGAACTGAAGAATGACTGAGGTCAGGAGGAGGATTATTTTTTCTTTATATACATCTATATTTAATTGTTTGTACAATGGGGATGAATTCTTGTATTAGTTTAGTATGTAATAGTCATTTTAAAGCATATGGTTATTTATGGAAACTTAATTGTAAAGAAGCTTGGGATTTTCCCATTAATTCAGATTCTCCATATGTTATAAAAGCTTATAAATGGGCCAGGCAGTGTTAGGCACTGGGTACAGAGTAGTCAATGAGATATTATGCCCAGCCTGGTGGAGGTCAGCGTCTGGTGGAAAATAAAAACGTAAGGCCACATTTCTTACGTTCCATTTGTTAAAGGGCTAAGAACAAAGTGCTAGGCAGATGTCAAGGTCACTTCAGAAACAAAGCAAGAGAAGCTGACCAGAGCAAGGTTCAAGAAGTACATGGTAAGGAGTATGAAAGAGCTTGAATTTTATTTTAAACACAAGGGAGAGCTTAGGAAACACTAAGATAAGCAACAGCGAAATCTTACTTCTATATAGAAATACTGCTCTGGCTACCTCGTAGAAAACACATTGTAGAGACACAGGGAAGACAGATGTGTGCTTCATCAGTTTGTAGTATACTGTACATGTATTTATATATGCCCATCTGTAGTATTATAGCTCACATTAAAAAATACAATGAAAGGTTCTAAAATAAGAGAGCATCAGTAGGGATGAAGTGACAAATGTTAGAGATATTTAGGAGGTGGTGTCAACAATTGTCACTGATCTTTATGTGGGAATAAGAAAGCCCGGGTGAGATAGCACGAATTACACCCAAGTTTTTTCTGTGCCATTCACTAACTAGAAGACAGAGGAGGAAAAGCACTTTTGCAACAAGAAGATGATTCTCCCCTCTGGGCTTGTTGGCTTTAAGGTATTTCTGAGACATCCAAATGCAAATGCTGGTAAACAGCTCAGTTCTAGAGCACAGGAGAGAATTTGGACTTTATATCTTTTTTCCATTCGCTTTATTTAGGTGTGTAATTGATATCTAAAAACTGCACATTATAAATGTATACAGCTTGGTGAATCTGGACTTAAGTATACCATATTACCCTCACTCCAATCAAGGTAATAAACAAACACTGGGTTTTATACCTTATGAAAGATTTTTAAATACCACATAACAGAAAATATGACCACCAGCAGCTTGAAAAACACAGGTTTAATTTTCTTAAAAACAACTCAAGGCATGACCTTTCGGGCAATGTTTTATTTGCTCAAAAATGCCATCAAAATTTCACTTTTTAGGTTTATACAGTCCTATACCTAGAGTGACACGTGTGTTTGTTTTTACCGTCTCCTCTTAGTGGTAAGCTGAGGCCGCGGATCCAGACATCAGATCTGAGTTCAAAGGATGAAAAGGGAAGGAAAGGCCTAAAAGGTTTTCCTCTACTCTTACCAAAAAGTTTCCTAGCAAACATAACTTGCAGTCCACTGGCTTTAAAGTGGGAGGTGACAAGGTAACTAATAATAGTAGCGAGATTAGTGAAGCAATAAAATTCAGTCTTAAAATGTAGATGGCATTTCAATCTACATTATTTAGTCCAGGGGAAATACATAGAATTAAAAATATATGAAAAAGACATCTGATAAGAGAACATTATCCAAAATATACAGCAAACTCTTGAAACTCAACAATAGGAAAGCACACAACACAATTCAGTAAGTGAATTAAAGATCTTAATGAACACGTCACAGAAGATATACCGATGGCAAATAAGAATACGAAAATATGCTCCAGATCACGTATCAGGGGAACGCAAACGGAAGCAACACCGGGACACCACTATACAACTACGAGGACGGGCAGAATCTGCCACCAAACACTGGCGAGCATGTGGGGCAACAAGACCCCTCTCAGTACCGCTGTTGGGCACCTAAGACAGTGCAGCAACTCTGGTAGACACTTTAGTGATTTCTTACAAAGCTAAGCATACTCTTCTCATATAACCCATCAATCTCGGTCCCTGATATTTTCCAAGAGTTGAAAACTCCTGTTCTCACAAAAAAATTTGCATATGGATGTTTATAGCATTACTCATAATTGCCGAACTTGGAAGCATCCAAGATGTCCTTCAGCGGGTGAATGGATAAACTGTAATACAGCCAGACAATGGGACATTATTCAGCAGTGAAAAGAAATGAGCTATCAAGCTATGAAAAGACAAGAAGGGACCTTAAGTGCCTAAGTGAAAAAAAAAAAAAACAATCTGAAAAGGCTTCATTCCAACTTATATGACCTTCTGGAAAAGGCAAAGCCATGAAGGCAATGAAAATATCAAAGGGGTTAGTGGAGGGAGAGATGACTAGCTGCAGTACAGAGAATTTTTAGGGTATTAAAAATACTCTGTATGATACCAGAGTGATGCAAACATGTCATTATACATTTGTCCAAACCCATAGAATGCATAACACCAAGAGCGAACCTTAATATAAACTACTGGCTTTGAGTAATTATGATCCATCACTGTAGGTTATCAATTATACCCTACGTACCACCCTGGTGGAGGATAATAATGGGGACACTAGGCATGCGTAGGGGCAGAGGGTATATGAGAAATCTCTGTAGCTCCCTCTCAAATTTGCTACAAACCTAATGCTGCTCTAAAAATATAAAGTCTTTTTATAAAGTCAAATCATAATGGTAAACTATTTGGGAAAAATGAATGCACTAAAAGGCTAGTTATTTGTTCATTCATTAAGCTACCAATTAGCATATTTGTTCCAGGCACTCTCCTAATCATTGAAGAGCCATCCTGCATTGTAATGCAAGGTGACAGTCTAAACACAAACAAATGTCTAAGCTTGTCCTGCAAAGCCCATAACAGACATCACTAATTCCAGACCTCTTTTCACTCATGCCAAACATGACTTCAGAATCATTACCAAGATACCCCAACAGGTCACCACTAGTCATTGATCAGAATCTGGCATGCAAGATATAATCTATTTTTCACCCCATTATCTAGCACAATGTCTAGATGCCAGAATTTAACATTAATGTAAGTGTAAATAATAGTGCAGATTTTTATTAAAATAATTCAGTAATCATATATACATTGTTGTATTATAGTAGTCCACTGTCTCCTGATATATAGGTTTTATGCTAAATGTGTACATATTTTTCCTCCCTTTATATCCATCTCATATATTTACAAAAACGCAGGATGCAAAGTCATTGACATGATTAATGTAGAGTTTAAAATTTCCCAGAATATATTCTCATACATATTCCCTCTCTCTCTCTCTCTCTCTCTCCCTCTCTCATTCAAATAGATAAAAACTAAGGGATATATTAGGCTTTGAAAATTACTAGAAATTATCTCTCAAATCTGGCTGTCTTTACTGTATGTGAAATAAGATGCTCTGTATTAGTTTGAGGGATTTAATCCTCAACCTTGTACTAAAAGTAGCAAACCAAAAATACAAGTTATGTCAAACGACGCAGGTTATTTGTCACAGGAAAAATACAAATAAGGAAATCTTTTGGACATTTCAAAAGATTACAATGAAATGTGAACATCCACAAATAATAGCTATCATTTTGAGCACAGAATCTATGCTAAGCAATTTATATTCATTATCACATGTAATTGCCATAAAAATATCTCATTTAATCATCACAATTGTTAAAAGCAATCCTACAAGTTGTCAGTATAACCATTTAAGGATAAAAATAACAAGTTTAGATTCAAGATCCAAATAGTAAGTTGTAGAGCTAAGAATTAAACTTAAATATAGCTATTAAAAATGTGTAGGATTAAATACATTATTGAGTAAATATACTTCATTGATTTTTCAAGTGTAGAAAAATGTATAGTTGCATGGTTTTACATTTCTATCTACAATATAATCTACAGAATTTGAGCAAGGCATAATGCCTTTCAGATACAGATTATATTTCCTAGACACCCTTGTAACTAAATTGGCTCAAGACATAGCATGAAACCATTCACGTCATCTCCGCAGAGACAAAGTTGTTTGTCCTAGACTTTCTCTTTCCTATGTTCCATAAATTGGAATTTGGATGTGGCAGTGACCAAACTCTACCATGCAGAGAGTACTACATTGATGGATTCATGTAACCATAACCATGATCTAAATACCAAACTGTTCTGCCATCATAAAGAACTCTTTTGTACTACAGCTTTATGGTAGCACATTCCTAACCCCTGACAACTGCCAGGCTACTTCCCATCTCTATAATCTTGTCATTTCGAGAATGCTACATACATGGAACCCAACAATATAGAACCTATTTCTTAACAGCAACAATACAGTACAATGTAGTACAATGCAGATGACCTAAGTCAAGCAGATATTGGCTCTCTCCTGGCTAAATGTTTTGGCTTTCCCTGGCTCTTCCCTTTTAATATTGGCTATTGCCACCCTCGGGCTCTTAACTCTTTGTATATCTGGGAAGAGAAACCAGACCAAAGATGGCTACATCCACAGTTTGAGACACTGAGGGCCATTTTCTTCACTAGAAATACTCCAAAAGGACATGACAGCGCAGTTTCCTAGTTTATGTGTGAAAACACTTTCTCATAGTGTATTCAGAGGGATGACAAGACTTGCTCACTAGAAATTTTGGGCAGCAATTCTGGTTACTTTTCCACTGTAGGTCAACAAATACACAGTGACATTAACGACCAGTAACCCATGTTTGGATGAAATATGATTCAGGGGAAAGAATGCCAACTAGAAACAAGTAACAGGCATCAACAGCATGGTCCTTACTGCCTGGGCTGTCACACAAGGACAGAATAAAGCAAGAAGGCTAGGTCATTGGTAAGCACTGTTATACCAGAGCATATAGTAAATTAGCAATAGGCACGTATCTTACCTTTGGTGCAAAGAACTAACTTCATTACTACTGATGGTCTGTAGGTACATCAGGGTCAAGGGGTAGATGTGCTCTCACTAAGGGAGGTAAAAAGACAAAAGATGAGTTTTTCTTGACTGACTCAAAACCCTTCTTACATCTCAGAACAGCACCAGATTGTATTAGTCTGATGAAATGATCAGCAAGACGATTTTATTCAGTATGAAAAGTTAAACAGCACAATTACTAGCAAACATAATGTACTGTAGACAGATGTTGACTTATAATGCTGTACACCTGAAACATGTTATAAACCAATGTTACTTCAGTTAAAAAATTTAGTTAAATTGTATAATCATTAGACTAAAACATTGCCGCATTTATATAAGCTGAGATTGAAGAAAATTGTTTAGAGTATTATAATTACATGAAAGACATATTTTCAAAATATTTTTGCTAAATAATGAATTTTGGGGCAAAAACCTACTATGTAAGTCAAAAGATAAGTGACAAGTGGAAAATTATATGCCTAATAGCATACTAAGTATATAGCAGGGACAGTAAGTATATATTTTAGTAAGTGTGTATGTATCTATGAGTGTGTGTGTGTAGTAAAACATTAATATATTTACTTTACAAAAACATGTTATAGGTTATAGTCTCTTCATAATTAATTTTAAAAATTATGAATTATCTGATAGCGAAAAATTATCTAACAGCATTTTAGAAAATAGTTACTGTCACTTTATACCTGGTATAGTGCTATGTAGTAGGAATAGAGCAGAACATCTAAAACTTCAAATTTATTGGACGCTTACAGGAAATTTACAGTTTAGTGGGAATAATAATGTTAATAGATATAAAAAAATAGTCTTACGCTTAGCCAAACAAAGTCAAATCAAAACAACCATAAAGTATAATTATCAACTGAACAATTGTCAAGAAATAAGAGGCTACGTTGACTCAAATGTTGGGAAGTAAGTATTGTGTAATCTACTGACAAATTTTTAGATGTGGTTTTCAACTGTATTAAAATTAGTTAAAAATATATGCATATGACATCAGACATATAGATATAGACACAAGGTTCTTATCATAGCATTGCCAAAAATAATGAAAAAAAAACAAACAATATAAATATTCAATTAAGGGGTAGGGGTAGTAAATGATGCTATATATCCCTATACTGGAACATTAAGCATCAGTACAAATCATGACATAAAAATATTTTACCTATGTACAAGTTTTCATACTAGTACACATTTTACTTATATATAAATGCTATGAAAAAATGATGTTTTTCTCAGGTAGTGACTTTTTAATTACTTTTATTGCAGGAACATTAATGTACAACACTGTATACGTTTTAGGGGTACAGATTCATACTGCTTCAAATGTATGTTGTTACCACACCATGCCCACATAGGCAGTGATTTTTAATTAAAGGAAATTATTTTTACTCCTCTATATATTCTTCTCTCTTTTTAAATTTAGAATTAACATTCATTACCTGTAAAATTAAAGCAGTGAAGAAAGGAAAATTGAAATGCAGGAGTTAATTATAAATTCACACAATAGTGTTTTCTTGAACTCTCTTAATTTTGTGTTTTCAAAACACGTAATATCTCATTTAACCCTCAAAACAACTCTGAGTTAACTGTTTCAGCCGTGCAGAAGACCCTCCAGAACACACAGCTGGAGTGTAAAATCAAAGATTTACCACCAGTGAATTAAAAGAAAATTGTATACATTAATCAGTGTTGAAAACACAGGACGAGCCAGACATAGGAGAGACACTCTTCCACTTGGTTTTCTTTTCCCCAAGAGATGCACAGGAGTTCCTGTCTCATAATCCCAGCGGGGTAACTGCAAGCAGGTGAGAACTACGGAAAGCGGGTTCTGCACACAAAGCATACTAAACAGGCCCCACAGGGAAAACCATTTCCTCCACAATAAAAGTCGGACTAGTATTATGTCGCCGTACGATGCTTACACCTGCAATTTGATATATAATGCTTTCAGCAAGGCTTTTTGCAGACTTAAATGTCTTTCTCCAACTTTCAGAACAATCCTTGCAATCTATAAAAGTACCGCCTGATTTACAAGGCCACCCAAGCACACTACAGCATGTGCATGTGTGCATGCACAAACAAAATATACACCTAAAGAAGCAATGGTTTTACTTTTTTAAACTTGAATCTCCTATAACAGGCATTATTATTCTACAGATGATAAAATCAAGACTCTGTAAATGTAACTGACTCGGCATACTGCTGGTGAGCTGCCTGGCTCAAAAGTCAAGCTTATCAGTTCCAAATGCCATACTCTCCCTATTTATGCCCTGCCACCTTAAGGGTCCCAAAAGCACCCTCTGGCTTTGGAATTCTACAATTTGACTCCTTCTAAGAGGAGAGCTTCAAATTATGCAGTTCAGTTCATTGCTTTCTGAGTGAAGACTCAAGGCAAGAGGAAAAGCGATGTAAGCAACGACAGTGTAACAACCACGGATTCAACAGACAAGCAGTTGTAGAAGCAAGAACAGTGTCATTCCATCAGGGGAGTTGTGTCTCTGTTCACCATAGTATCTGCCTTAATGATCCTGGAAGTGAGAAACACAATCACCAGCTCATTAAAATGTTGTCAGCCTGACCACATACAGTACGTCCTCAATGCAGTTCTTGGAAGCTATGACTTTAGGTGAAACGACAGTCAACAAAACCACTTTTACCATAGGATCATTGATAATGACAAGAATTAAGTTCTGATGGCATATTTCCATCACAAAAATATCATCAAACTTGTATTTTGAGGCCCAAACACTTCTAACATTCAACAATCATTTGTGTTCATTCATTCCCAACCCTCTTATTCCAGTTCAGGGTCACAAGTGGCAGGAGCCGATGTCAGCAGCTTAGAGCACAAGAACCCAACCCTGGACATGGAAGGGCAGGGGCATCGCCCACACGTGCACTCACTCAGACTGGGACAAGTGAGACATGCCAGCGAACCCAACATAAACAGTGTGGGGACATGGGAGGAAACTGGAGTACCCGGAGAACACCCACGCAGACATGGAGAACAGAGCAAACGCTAGACAGTGGTCCCAGTAGGAAACTGATTTTCTTTCTCAAGAGTAAAACAAAAGGTCACTGTCACTAAATGAAAAGACATTTTTGAAGGTCTGTTGTATATTTGAATGTGCTCAAATAAATGTTAGTATTGATTTTTTACATGTCTCATGTTGCTCCACCAATAGAAACTGACAAAAGAACATATCTTTAAATTTGGCCAAAAGCACAATAGTCCTAATAGGTGAACATAAAACTGCAAAGTTCTTTTTTCATGGCAAATATTCTGAGTCATTCAGGCACTGGAACTTCTGAAAATTCCTTTTCAGTAGAGCACCAAAGCAATTCTGTTGCCCCAAAGTTCTTGACAACTTGCTTAACATAGTACCAAGGATTTTTTTTTTTTTAAGGTAAAGCTTGGTTTCTAGATTCTCACTTTCCCTGTGTTTTCTACTGTGAAGCTTTGAGTGGATATGTAACACTTTGCTGGTGCTGTAGTGCACTTTAAGGAGCCAGAGTCCTTCTGAAACTCCCAGGTTTCATCATAAAGAGGATTACAATAGATTTATTGTACATAGGAAGTGAGTTATGAAGTGTTTTCTGTTAGGCATCGTTTTAACAGAGAATCTTTCTTGAAAATTTGGTGTTGGCAGAAAAGAACACTCTCGCCTGAATGAACAAATTATTTTTCTGAGCTGAGATTTTCCCATAAACTCAGTCTTCCTTGAAGAGTTATCTATTACTTCTTGGCTTATGAATCACAAGTAAGACTAAAGGAATCAAAAGGAAAATTAAAAACATATACTTCAAAGTGAGTAAAGAAATGAATCTTTTTTAGCCTCTTTGATATGGCTGTGGCTAAAGAATGCTCAGCAGTAGCTATGTAGCTGTTATTCAAATAATTTAGTTCTTATAGTAATCTGACTCCTCCCCCAAAATAACCGTTATCTATTAAAAGGTAAATTGCGGTGATATTTTATAGGCATAGATGCCCATTATATTACTATGATCTTAAATTTACATATTTAAGTATTATTCATAATCAGATCAGGAAATAAATGTGTCTAGATGAAAAGCTATGCCAGTGTACAGTCCAAAACAGTTTCATAAAACCTTAAGAAATGAGGAAAAAGGGCCTCCCTGGTGGTACAGCGGTTAAGCGCTGCGCTGTGGAGCTGTCAGCAGCAGCGACACGAGTTTGACGCCCAGTCGGGGAGATTCCCACATGGCACGGCAGACCTCTCCTGCCTCGCCCACTGCTCCCCTCAGCAGTGTGTTTCCGTCCATCTGCCTGTTCTGCTCCCCACTCTGTCTCTGGTGAACCCTCTCGCTGCCCCATGCCTCTGGCCTGTATCCCAGCTTGTATACATAAATAAATCTTTTTTATATTTTTTTAATATATATTTTTATTGTTATTTATGTCTTTTACATTTTGTATTCCCCTTGGGTAGCCCACCACCAATTCACCCGTGATCCATCTCCATGGTCCCTTGTGTTCTTTTCTATT
>PVIJ01014093.1:0-42321 GCA_004024925.1 Scalopus aquaticus | reverse complement strand
TGAACACTCCACTAAAACTATACCTGACCACCCCCTCCCCCCCCGACCCCGAAATAAAACATCCCCCGGGTCGCTCTGACGACTTAATCTCATTTCACAGCAACTCTGATGAAAATCATCCTACTCACCCGCCACCCCAAAAATCTAAATCGCCCCCAACCCCCCAAAAAGACCAGCCAAATACCATTATTAATCCACCCAACAACTATTCCCAAAACAAAGACCCTGCCCACAAAGATTCCACAGACCCTTCATCAATTAATAGAAAACCTAAAATCTACCCTCCCCTCGTCTTCTCCTCCGAAGATGAGGAGGACGAACGTCTCAAAAATCCCCTTATTATAAAAATAATCTTAAATGTGCCTCTGACAAAAAATATCTTTACCTGGCCCAAAAGCCCAACCCCGATCCCTCGGAGGTAGATTGGGACGCCCTTGCACAAGAAGCCTCCCGTTACAACCCTCCCGCGTATGATACCGCCACTCCAGCCTCTGCCCCCTCCCTGCCTCCCTCAGAGCCTAATCTAGATATAAAAATACAAATTAAACACCTAGAGGAAAGGATTCAGTTACAGGCTCGATATAACGCCCTCACCCTTCAACTTGAACGATCTAAAATTACTCCCAAAGACCCTCTAAGCATGTACTCCCCACAAATTACTAAGCCGCTACCAACCGCCGCTTCTTCTGCGGCCATTTTGGGTCCCTCAGCAGCGGCCATTTCGAGTCCCTCTCAGGCCACGCACGCTTTCCTGGTTATAGAGGCCCCCAATGCCCAAGGGCAGCCCCAATGCTATCGCCAACCTCATAATTTCCAAAATCTTAAGGAACTAAAAAATGCCGTCACTCAATATGGTGCTTGTGCCCCTTTTACCCTCACCATTTTAGATTCCATTGCTGAAAATTGGCTTACCCCCCAAGGCTGGGTGACGCTAACTAAAGCCGCTCTTGAAGGCGGCGATCATCTCCTTTGGCATACTGAATATCATGATATATGCAGAGAATTGGCAGCCGCCAATATCAGAGCAGGAACCCCATGGACTTTCGAAATGCTCACCGGAACGGGCACTTACGCAGACCCCAACGCCCAACTCGGTAGCGATTCCGGGTTGTTTGCCCAAATCTCCTCTGCCGCCACTAGGGCATGGAGGAAGCTTCCTGCAAAAAACAATACGGGCTTCCCTCTTATAAAAATCAAACAGGGAGCCCACGAGCAGTTCTCTGACTTCATAGATAGGCTCCAGACCTCTGCCGAACGCTCTCTAGGAGCCCAACTGCCACTTCCGAGCTGGTCCGACAATTGGTTTTTGAGAATGCAAATTCAGCATGACAGGCTGCCATTCGGCCCATTAAACGAAAGGCCACCAACATCTCTGAATATATCCGCGCCTGCTCAGATATTGACCCCTCTTACCAACAGGGCTTGGCCATGGCAGCGGCTTTTAGCGGCCAGTCCGTTACTGAATTTTTAAAATCTAAAACAGAACAAAACAAAGGCTGCTTTAAATGCGGTAGAGTTGGTCATTTTTCAAAACACTGCCCTCAGATAAAACAACCTGCCCCTCTCTCTTCACAAAAAGCTCCTAGCCTCTGTCCTCGTTGCAAAAGAGGAAACCATTGGGCTCCTATGAATGTTGACCCCCAAACTTTTGCTGTCTTAACCATGGCCTTCGATCTACTCAATTCTGTTGATCATTTGCCAACACGCCATAAACGAGCAGTCCAATTCATCCCCTTAATCACAAGTTTAGGTATCCTTAGTGCCTCTGCCACCGGCGCTGCTGGTCTAGGCATCTCACTCTCTCATTACACTAAGCTTTCAAATCAAATTATTTCCGATGTTAATGCCTTGTCCAGCACTATCAATGATTTACAGGACCAGTTGGATTCTCTCGCCGAGGTGACCCTTCAAAATCACAGAGGCTTAGATCTATTAACTGCCGAAAAGGGAGGCATATGTTTGGTTTTACAGGAACGATGCTGTTTTTATGCCAACAAATCGGGTATTGTTCGCAACAAAATTAAACAGCTCCAGGACGACCTCGAACGCAGAAGAAAGGACCTGACGGACAACCCTCTCTGGACCGGTCTCGGAGGACTCCTGCCATACCTCCTCCCCCTCCTTGGCCCTATCCTTTCTCTCTTACTGGCCGTCACTATCGGCCCATGTGTCCTCAACAGGCTTATAACCTTTGTGAGGCAACAAATCGAGGCCATTCAAGCCCGTCCCATTAAAATTCACTACCACCGCTTGGAGATGCAGGACAAGGGTGGCTCATACTCCTCACTTAACCAAATATGATAAGACACCATTCCTCCTCTTGCGCTGGGTTGGTTAGCCAATGACGGGTACGATCGGGAGCTGGGCCACGGTCAGTGGACTCCCCTGACTCCTACAACCTAAGACAGGCACAATCCCCGAGGATGGATACCTGCTATAAGTCCCGTTTCATTTGAAACAAAAAAGGGGGACTTGTCAGGAGCCATCGGACAAGATGGCCCCTAGCGGTGAGTTATGGCCCTAATTGCCTGAGTTGCCCATATAAGGTTAGGTTTCGATGAGGACTGCCTTAGATTTCTGTTTCCCCGTTCCATGTACATTTTTCCCAAACTGAGGTCAGCAGGACCGTCCCATTGTTTCCCGTGCCGCGCTCTCATTGAATCCCCGACCTCGAACCACCCTGCGTCACCTAATGTAACCTCCCCGTGACTTTCACCCTATATATGCTCTTTCCCCCGGAACAATAAATGAGACTTGATCAGACCTCCTGTCTTGTCTCCACTTTCTCGCGTACCCCTGTCCCTTGCTCCCTGCTTCCTCCTCAGGTGCAACGTTGATCTGGACTTGCGGGCCGAGTCAACTTTCAAAGAAGTCAGTCAGCCGCTGGCTTTCAAAGAGGAAGCATTCATCAGACCACCTTTGAAGGAGGATTCATCCTGCTCACAGTCTCTGAGAGATGCATCGAGGAGAAGACTTCTAGATGACTTCCAGACCTCCAGATCTCCATAGACCTTCGCAGAGGCCTGGCCAGACCACCAGTTTCCAGCTCTGCCTCTGATACCATCAGCAAGGAGCACCAACCAGCAAACGTGAACCAGGGTCTCAAAGAGTTGTCCGTGGCCTTTAGTTCTCCGGCACGACCTCCTTGTGCTGTTGTGTTCATCGCAGTCTT
Source organism: Scalopus aquaticus (assembly GCA_004024925.1). Lineage (NCBI taxonomy): Eukaryota > Metazoa > Chordata > Mammalia > Eulipotyphla > Talpidae > Scalopus > Scalopus aquaticus. Next base: position 39,149 of record PVIJ01014093.1, on the reverse strand, counting down.
GTCCAAAGCCTCTGGTTCTCTGGCACTGTCTCCTGGAGCTGTTGAGTCCGCTGCTGTCTGGAACAGCATCTGGCCCAGCCTTCAGATGGCTGCTGTGGGCTGCTGCAGTGTCACCTCATCTTCACGAGTAGCCTTTGTTTGGGTCTTCTGGACACCACAGACACTAACGGGGTGAGAAGCCAGCCACTTGTGGCTTTAAACTCTCCTTTCCTCCAATCTCCTGTCTGTTGAATAAACCCTGTTGGTGGACCCCGAGTGGTCTTGTAATTGCGTGAGTGGGTGACAACCCACTGACAGTCACCTCTCATGGTTGTAGCACTGAGTTTTAATACTGTGAGTGTTGTTTTAGGTGTCGTTAGTACTAGTAGTTATTCTCCTCAGAATGGCTATCTTCTACACTAAAGGAGAAATCAAAAGTCATTCTGCATGCTTTAATTCCCTTTAAATTTGTTGGGAGCTGTTTTGGGATCTAGACTGTGCTGTGTATCTATCAGTGTGCTACACCTGATGTTCCTGGTGTAGTATCTTACAAATGTCAATCAGATCAAGGTGGTTGATACTGTTGTTCAAATTTCCCATGTCTTCTAATTTTTTTGTCCAGATTTCCCATCCTTATGATTATTAAAATCTAGCACTATAAAAACCAAATATTTTATTACATGAAGTATTTTTTTAATACATGAAGTATTTTTAAATAAAAAATAAAAATGTTTACTAAATTTAGGAAAAAGACATAAATACTTTCAGATTTAATCCAGCCTACTGAAAGTCAACTATTTTTCTCCATCACTTCAAAGCTATCTTTCCTTTGTCTTCTAACTTTTTTTTTTTCTTTAGAAAAATGAAACAATTTTTCTGGCAATCTCATGGTTATTCATTGGAAGGCAATAGCTGTCTTTTTCTTGCATTACTTTAAATAGTTTCTCTTTGAGTTTAGTTTTCAGTTATACCTGCTGCCTCTATGTGTGGTCTTCTTTCAGTGTTAACATGCTTGAGATTCATACTTCTTGAATCTGTACCTTACTATCTTTACCAAGCTTTAGCGATTTTGTACCCATTTTCTTTTCAGAGATTGCTTCTTCTGCTATATTCTCCCTAAACTCTCCTTCTGGGATCCTACTCACCTTTAAACACATTTTGTCCCAGATTAAAAGATAGAAAATTAAAACTCCTTTTAATCGTCCTCTCTTTGTTAAGTGGGATCTCTCGGATTCTAGGAAAACTGTGTGACATAATTATCAGCAGAACACAAACACATAATGTTGTACCAGAGTCCAGGCCCAGGCTGTTAAAGAATAGAAGCTCCCATGTTTCCTTTCTCTTGGAATGCTTGCTGAGGGAAGGCAGCTGCCATGTAAGAACTGCAGCACTTTAAGGCTGGTATTTATGGAGAAATGCTGGTCAGTCCCAGAAATTCCAGCAACCCATGCCCTGGCACTAGATAGAAGTCATCTTGAATGTTTAGACCAAAAAAATGATGTGGAGAAGAACGAAGGCCCCAGACAAGTGGTCATAGTGGAGACATCCCAGCTACCTCTAGCTGTTTGAACTAACCCAGCTGAAGATCAAGAATTTGTAGAGCACAGAAAAATAGAACTTGATATACCCTGACTAAATTCCTAACTCTCAGATATATGAGGATAAAAAGTTGTTTTATGCTAGTGAATTTTGGGGTCATTTCTTACTAGTGGGAGAGGTAATCCTCTACGGAGGCCCCAAGTGCTCTGTACATTCTGGCTGGGTGTGCCAAGAATGTCAGCTCTTGACAAATCTTAGAGGGACCATTTCTCATAACTGGGTTTGCAGTTAGCCACTCTGAAGGATAAATAACTTTTTCTGGGTTAAAAAGTAGTCTCACTATAAAAGGGGCAAATTCCCCAAGTTCACTGTTCCTTGGATGTGAAGTGAACTCACTGTGTGTAGCACCCACATAAATCCCTCCATGTTGCCACTGTGGAAAGTGTTGGGACTAAAAGAACTGACACAATACTATACTCATGTTGCTTTCTGTGAATACTAAAGTCCTTGTCTCTGACTTGGGACTCCACCAGCATGCATGAAGCATCAATTTATTGTTTGCTTACAAGGTAAAATTCCAAACCTTTCACAATTCCTGACAGGTACAGAGTTAATGGGTGATGTCTTCTCTATATTTTCCACCTTTTGACTCATTTCATTTCATTTGAAATATTTTCTTCTTATCAAAATTCAAATTCCCTAATTCTTCATTGTGGTCTTATTTGCAGTTAAAGTCATCTCCAATGAGCTTTTTAATTAAGGTATGCTATTTTTGAGTCCTTTTGAAATTCTCAATTCTATCTTTTCACCAACACAATTATGTTTAGTTATTTTAAAGTTCATATATAAGAATTACATTAAGATTCCCTATGGATACTTCTATTGTCTATTATTGCTCTTCATTTTTATTACTTCCATTGTCTATTATTGTCTTGTCTTCTTATGCCTTTTTATTTTTAGTTCAGTGCTTGATACAGCATATGAAAAATTTAGAGGTAATCTGAGACTTAACATACTGTTCAAAAATAATTTCGCAGGTGCCCCGCAGAGGACCTGACAATCACTTGAAGACCCTTGTACATCAGATATTTAGATATGAGATTCAGGGTAATGTCACCTTCCTCCAAAAAGGATTAAATTTACTTCTAGGGCCTCCCTAGTGGCACAGCGGTTAAACGCTGCACTGTGGAGCTGTTGGCAGCGGCGACGTGAGTTCGATGCTCGGCCGGGGAGATTCCCACATGGTGGGGCAGACCTCTCCTGCCTCGCCTGCTGCTCCCCTCAGCAGTGTATTTTCGATGATCTGCTTGTTCTGCTCCCCACTCTGTCTCTGGTGTACCCTCTCGCAGCCCCACGCCTCTGGCCTGTACCCCAGCTTGTGTGTATAAATAAATAAATCTTAGGAAAAATTATAAATTTACTTCTAGCAGGTGGCTAGATGTACTAAAGTTATAGATCACATTAATCTAATCATTGCTTGAGCTATGTCAAAACTGGTATTAATTTAGAAAGTATAGAACTTTGGAGTTCCAACTAAAGCAGAGAGGGCTGGTCAGGACCAACACCCCAACTAGGTGGGCTATAAACACCTGTTTTAGTTTTTCTAGACTAAGGGTCAATGAAAATTTCTGCTCAGTTTCTCATTCACCTTTCCCAGAATCAGCAGATGCTACCAAGGATAAAAGTAGCCCATAATGTCAGGCCCATTTCTCTGCCTTAGTAACATTCTGATCTGATCTATTCAAATACATGTTTTATATTTTGTACAGTCTTTCTAATTTTTAAATTGGAGAATTAATCCTAAATTATTCAGCCAACATTACCAAAAAGGGAAATGCTCCGTAAACAGATTTAGTATGTTTAATATTTAAGCGTTTTTAGAAGATATGTTTTTTTTTTTCCCTTTCCGATTATAGGCCAGACCCACAGAGGATGTTTTCAAAATAATCATTGTACAAAACTCCCTTAAAGGTGATGTGTATATTCAAATAACCAAAAAGAAACACCTTGTTTAACTATGAAATATCTTTATAAAATGTATTTACACAAAAACATTTTATCTGGAGTAATGGAGATATGCTATTTGGAATAAAACAACTTTTTAAAAAGAAAATAAACATACTATCAGCTTTCATATTTTAATACTTTGATTCTAATTGCCTTTAAATATTTACAAACATTATCTAAAAAGTGTCATTTATCAGACTTAGTATTTTTAAAACATTCCAAACAGGGCTTCCCTAGTGGCACAATGGGTTAAGTCTCAGCACTATGAAGCTATCCCCCCAGCCACTGCAACATGGGTTTGATCCCAGTCCAGGGAGCTTCCCACATGCTGCAGCAGACCTCTCCTGCCTCACCCACTGCTCCCCTCAACAGTGTACTTCAGTAGATCCACCTATTCTGCTCCCCATCTGTCTCTGGTGAATCCTCTCACCACCCTACACCTCTGGCCTACACCCCAGTTCTTGTATGTATAAATAAATCTTTAAAAAAAAATTCCAAACAAATTATAATTTTTCCTTATATTCATTTTCTCTTGGAAAATTACATAAGTTTATTAAGATCTTAAGTTTACTGATTGTAATAGAAACAGTACATCTGTCGATACTTACCATGGAAAATACGAAAATCAATATATGGATGAGAACCTCTTCTTTCTGATTCAAATCCTGCTCGACTCCTTACCCGTACATCTCCTAGACAGAATAAAGAAAAGCACAAGTTTAGAAGGCTGTCATTTGAGAAGTTTCCCTATGCACCAAAGGTCTCTGGGCTATCATATCCATGAGTAATGGGCCACCAATGACAAATAAAGAATAACTACTTAAGAGTTTATTTGAAAGGTTTATAAATTTTCTCTATTGAGTTCTGAGGCTAGATGATTTCTTTTTTAATTCTACCCCTCCAGTAATTATCACGATCTACATTTAAAATCATCTGACAGATGACTCAAATGTATGATAATCCAGCCTAATATCTTATTACTCATGTTAAAAAAATTCTCAGCATAAAACATTAAAAAGCTACAGTGAAAAGCAAGTATTTATTAAGTGTCTATTTTCTGTGTAACACTGTACTACAACTATAAGGGAAAGAAAATACATTACCTATTCTCAAAAGCACCTGACAATTTAAAAAATATACAGAAAATTAAGATGGTGAAGATTTGCCTTAAATGTTAACTTCAATCAATCTTTTCTCATTGATAGCAGGTACAGAAGGCAAACTTCAGTTGGGTATTAAAACTTGGTTTTTTAAAAGCGCATATTGTTCCCACATGACTTTCAGATTTACTTCTCTATACAGCAACATAACCACTACAATCAAACTCCAGGAACTTTTTTGTGCCTTCTAGCCATTATTAATTTAGTTCTCTAACTGTGATAGAAATCTTAGAGCATTTTACAGATGCAGAAATTGAGTCTGAGAATTTAAGTAACATGCCTATGCCACAATGCTAGTATAAAGAGGGGAGTCAGGATTTAAATCTTTATGGAGTTCTGTAGGCTACAAAAAGAGCATTTTTCCAAATATACCTTCACAGCCTCAAAGTTCATAGCTTAAGCCTTCAGCCCTTATTTCTGTATTCTTGCAGTCTGCTTGCCTGGAAGGCTCTACTGCTTATTCTGTTTCTCTGTTATGTCATTTCCTTTATGACTCATTTCATCTACCATGAGTCCATGCCACAATTAAAAAAAAAAAAATCACTTCTTTCACACAGTGATTCCTCCACAAAGACTGTTTACCAAGTGTCCACTAAATATCAGATCCTGGAAATCTAGCAGTGAGCAAAAGCACAAAGTGCTTGTCATCATGAAGCTTATCTTTGTGGGGTGTGACAAATAATGTAACAAATAACTAATTTCATCTTAAGGAGGATGGTAATGAGTAACATGGAGAAAACCGATGCAAGGTAAAAGAAACAGGGAGGGAAAAATGGGGGGTGGGGATTGATTCATTAGTGTGGTCCAGGACAACCTTATTGAAAAAGAGGTATTTGTGCAGGGACCTGAAGGAAGAGCTTTCCGGCATGAGGAAGAGCAAGTACAAATACCCTGAAATGGGTGCAAGATTACTATGTTCAAGAACAAGCAAAAAGACAGCATGGTTGGAGTGAGATGAGTGAGGGGGAAGTGGTGGACATTCCCCCTAAGATCAGAGAGGTAGCAGGGGCAGATCATGTTGGGTCATTATAAAAGCTTTGGATGTAGTGCTCCTGCCCACCTGTGACCATGCATGTCTTTTTCTTTTTCCATTCCCTGATAAACCTGTCCTTTTAAAATGTAAAAAACAAAACAAAACAATAAAATCCCCCCCACACACACACCTGTTATTCTGAGAAAGCCAGCCACTGGAGAACTCTAAACAAAGGCATGAGATAATTTATGTCTAAAAGGGTTCAATCTGTCTGCACAGACTAGAACCCAGTAGAAGCACATAAGCAGATGCAAGGAAAGCATTAAGAAGTGTAATAACAAGGCAATAACTATGACTTGAGGGGGAGGAATATATGGGGACATATTGATCAAGAGCTACAAAATTTCAGTTATTCAAGATATTAAATTCTGGTGATCTAATTAGCAACAATGTAAGAGTTAATAACTATGGTTAGGTCAAGATAAAATGATAAGGATGATAAAATTCTCTATATACTTTGATGGTATCAGTCAAGAGGATTTGCTATAATGTGTAAGAACTAAGTTTAGAAAGACTCCAAAGTTTTTTATCTGACAACCAAAAGAATGGATTTACATTTTCTGAGACAGTAAAAGACTGCAAAAGCAAGAGACCTGGGATACACAAATCTTTTAATAGTCATGTTAAATGTGATGTACAATAACATGCTCCCATGTGCAGATGTTTTATAGTTAAAAAATTAGTCTAAAGAAGTGTTTTTGTTTTTAATTATGTTTATTGAGGTAACACTTGATATGTTTTATGGGTACAAGGGTCATACCTATATATAAATGTGTGTTATCAAACCATGCCCACAACCAAAGTCCCACTGTCCTGCACTTTCGTCCATTGAGTCTCATTCCCTCTTTGTTCACCACCTTTCCTCCCCTTCCGGTAGCCACAGTTCTGGAGTCATATTTCAAAGGCTTGTTTTTGTTTTCCTTTGCTTTGTTCCTTTATATACCACATGAGTGAAATCTTCTGGTATTCTACTTATTTCACTTAGCATAATCCACTCCACTTCTATACATGCTGTTGCAAATGTTTACTTCTTTTTTTAATACTGAGTACTATTCCCTATGTGTATATACCACATCTTAATACACTCATCTGTTTTTGGACACTTGTTTCCACAGGATGGCCACTGTAAATAGTGCTGTACCCTTTGAATTAGTGTTTTTGCTTTCTCCCCCGTGGGAGTGGGATTTTGGATCACAGATTTATTCTAATATTTTGAGAAACGTCCATAGTATTTTTGCATAGGGAAGAGACTAATCTATTTCCCTACCCATAAAATACCAGGTTTCTTTGTTCTCCACACCCTCACTAGTTATCTGGTCTTTTTGTTATGGGCCATTCTCAGAGGTGTAAGGCAGTATGTTTCACTGTGGTTTTGACTTGTATTTCCCTGATAATACGTGATGAGCATTTTTTTCAAGTGCCTATTGGCCATCTGTATGTTTTCTTTGGAGAAGTGTCTATTTAGTTCCATTGCCCACTTTTTGACTGGGCTGTTTTCTTTCTTTGAGCTGTATGAGTTCTTTGTACATGCTGAATATTAACCTCTTGTTGTATGTATGATGTAAAAATATTTTCTCCTATTCAGTAGGGTGCCTTTTTAGTGATAAAAAACTTGTGCACAGCAAAAGACACTAATTTGATGTGGTCCCATTTGTTCATTTTTGCTTGTTTCCCTTGCCACTGTAGTTGAATCTCAAAAGAAATCACTGAAGCCAGTGCCACACATTATGCTGTTTAATTCTATGCATTTTATTGTTTTAGGCCTTACACCTAAGTCTTTGATCAATTTTTCATTAATTTGTATTTGTAGGTAAGGCGTGAGATAGTGAACTATTTTCATGTGAGTTTTAGGAGAGTAAATCCTTAATATGTTTATAGAGAGATGAATAAAGAAGAAAACACTGAACATTTGTGGGAGGAAAACATGCACTAGAGTAGACTATAACCAAGGCAAGTAAGATGCACAAGGTAAATTAAAGAGGGGGGGGAAAGAGCAAAAATAGGGCACTGGAAAACACATAGGCTTTAGAGTATGAAAAGAAATTTGTGAAAGAGGCAAAGACAAGACAGAAGTAGTTAAAGAGTAAGGTTGGCTCACTATCATAGTTGAGATTTTGAGCAGGAGGAAAGGAGTAATGGAAGATTTCTCTAAGAAAAGCTAAGTAAATTTGCCTATTAGAATCTTAGTAGTACATTTTTAATAGTATGAATTAAAGTGCAAGGGATCAAGGAGCATGGGAATAAAGAACTAAATCTAGCAGAGAGTGAACGAAAGCCATACACAGAAACATTCATTTTATCTTGTAAATTTGAATAATGCATTAAAAATTTAAGAAGCAGGACTAGAAGACGACAAATGGTTTTCCTCGCCAACCAAGTCACAGCAAAATACATCCAGCAACAGAAATATCTGATCAGGTATTTCATGGCCTCATCTTTGCTCAGATCAGCATGGACATCCCTAGTATTTGGCAACTCTACAAATCTAAGATATTTTTATGAAGAATATGCAGGACACAATTTTAAATTATACTAATGACAGATTTTCAGTTATTAAGACAGATACTTCTCAATTACCTACAATTCTACAATGCCTCTCTTTAGTCATAACACATTCAATACTGGTTTTTCAAGTGTAAGCCTAGAAAGTAATAAATTATTTCTGCTGCAAACACTGATGAAAAGCTACCTAACAAAAGATATCTCAATCACAAGTAATAGTAGATAAAATTAACTGATAATAAATAATGCTTACCTAGCATACGAATGTACAACGCAGTCTGATCAGAACTGTCATAGGAAATAGCGCCACGCCTCTAGGAAAAAAACAAAACATTTTTTTAATGCATGATGAGTAAATGTGATCTAAAATCCGATTCAACAAACATGTATTTGCTTTTGAAGGACTGTGCAAGAGAAATTAGATATGGTATCTATTCTTGAAATCTCTAGTTGTGAGGAAGAAGAAGAATTTACAGCACAACATGGTTAAGCATTACCATAAAAGTAGATACAGAGTTAGGAACATGCAGTAGGGTAAAATTTAACCTGCTGGAGTAAGTCACACAAACCCACCTGGGGAAAGACCTTCTGCATAGGCAGACACAATTAAAGAAGATATGATCCAACTGCTATACTTTAAACAAGAATGAGTAAGGCAAGCAAGAATCATTAGACTTGTGAAAAAACCCATTATCTAGAAACAAAGAACAAAATGAAAACAAAATGGCCCAAAGGTTACAAAAAAATGAGAATTGTAAAATATATAATTAGAGTAATTAGAAATCTAAGAACATACAGGCTCTACAAAACAAAAACATGGTGCCATTGAAAGATTTAAAACTACATTTTATAATTAAATTATATAAAAATATATCTTGCAGCATTATTCATAATAGCCCCCAACTGGAAACAACCTAAATGTCCACCCACTAATGAATGGATAAATAAACATGGCAATCTCTATACAAAGGAATAATATCCATACATACATAAAAAAGAGTGAAGTAATGACACATGCTATAATATGCATGATCCTTGACAACAGGGTTGAAAGTACCAGATAGTGTACGATGCCACTAGCATAAAATGTCCCAAATAGGCAAATCCATAGGAATAAAAAGTATACTGGTGGTTGCTACAAGTTTGAGGGAAATGGGGAGTAAAAACCAATGGGTATTAGTATTAATTAGCATTAGCTGCAGCAATGATTGTACAACTCTGAATATACTAAAAATTATTGAACTGTAGCCTTCACATGGGTGAACTGTACAGTATATTAATTATATCTCAATTCAGTGTTATAAAATATTAAAAATTGAAAATATTACAAAAAAATATTTATAAGACCTAAAACACCTTCAGCAAGTCCTGCAAACTCTACCTTACACTCATCTCCCTCCATATCTCAACTTCTTCATTCGGTCTCAAGCAACATCTCTCACCTGGATTACTACAATGATTTTCCTGCTGCATCTCTTGACCCCAGTCCATTCTTTACATAGAAACAAGAGAGCACTTTAGCCGCTGCTTTAAATCCTTCAAACTCAAAGCTCTGATTTCTAAAGGCCTCCATGATGTGCCTACCTCTTAGTCCTCTTTGCCTACCACCCTCTCCTCACCACTGTGACCCAACTGCATGGCCTCTTTGGTTTTCCTCAACCACACCAAACATTTCCCTGCCCAAGATCACTGTATCACTGCTATGTTTTTCACCTCTCAGGTTCCAGATTAAATGTCATCTTTTTAGAGAGACTACCAAAACTAGAGTTATCTGAGAGTCGTTCTCTTCCACAGCTCCCTACTTTAGTGCTTCTATAGCTAATGTTATCTTTTTTTGCTTACTACCAAATAAAAGCTCTGGGAAAATAATATAAGAAAATAATATGGACTCATCTTAGAAAGCTGAAAATGGAAATTCCACACAACCCAGCAATCCCACTCTTAGGCATCTATCCAAAGTACATAAAGCCATCAATGCAAAAAACTGTATGTTCTACAATGTAAAAAGTGCTATTGCAGCACTTTTTACAATAGCTAGGACATGGAAGCAGCCTAAATGTTCAAGAGACAACTAGACCAAGAATATATAGCTTATCTATACAACGGAGTATTATTCATTCACAAGGAAATATGAAATGTAGCCATTAACAGAAAAATAGAGGGAGTTTGAGAGAATTATGTGTAGTCAAGCAAGTCAGGATGACAAATATTGGACATTCACATAACAGATGATTTGTCAAAGTAAAACCTTACAGAACATTAACAGGCAGACATTACCAAATGCAGTGAGGGCTCTGAAATTAAGAGAAAAGGACAAGGGAACATAAGGGATGGTAATTACAAATGAACATCAATTATTTCTTCACTTGATAATAGAATAAAACAAAAACTGCACAAGAGAAAGAATTATTGACCACTGGCCCCTAAAATATCAATAGTAGCCGTTATTTAGTAGATGCTAAGTATTTGGTAGAAAATTAAATACTGCTATTGCCAATAAATGGATACTTTCTAAATAAATTGTTAGATAACCTAAAATTAAAAAAAGGATCAATTTAGTCTCTTAAAAGTTAAATTATGGAAAAACAAATCAAACAAAGGAAAAGACAAATCTTAAATGAAAAGACAAATCTCAAACCAAAGAAAATGAGTTCAACAGATATGACAAATGTCTAGTTTTTCTCTACTATTTTTAAAATGAAAGAAAAAAAGTGCCTTATTAGAACTTAGAAAGTGATAATAGTATAGTAAGACATAAAACTCAAAAGTAAGTAATAAATCAATAAACAGAAGAGATGCTTGACTTCATTAACAAAAGAAATGTATAATAAAACAAGAGATCACATTTACATACTAGATTAATGATCTTCGCTCTCAAAACTCTGGCATGAGATTTACAATTAAATACACAAGTACAAATGTCATAGAAAAAATAATCATGTTTTTTACTACTATTGTAAAAGAAAATTTACTTTCTGTAAAGTCTTTACTACCTGAATTTAGTATGCAAAACAAATCCTCAAATCATTATCTACTAATGCTTATCCTTTAAGAGAAAAATATCAATTAAATTCATATAATTTCATGTATCCTTAAGAATACAGTTCATAATATGAAAGAACAAGTTTTGAACAAGAATAAAATTCTAATTTTCAACAGTGGTTGCCTCTAGGGATGCTGAGGGACAAAGAGGTAGGAGGAGGACTTTTTAATGTATTATCTTCTGAATTTCATGTGTCATTTATTACATAATTATAAAAAAATTAAAAGAATATACTACAAAGAAATCCACAAAGAAAAACATAATCTCAAATCCTAAAGAACTAAATGTTTCATGGTAAATTATTCTGAAGCAGTCACTGTAATCATTTGGTATTAAAAGGCACCTCTCATACCTGCTATTCCAATCTCCACCACAAGATACAGTTTACTAGATTACAGGCCTTAATACAATATTAAAGGAAAACCTAATAAATTGGAGAGCATATATGTGGAAATAAATATTTCTATCAACCAAATCACATTAATGAAACTAGAGATATTATGTAACAGCTTTGTTATCATGAATACCGACAACCTGCCAGTGTCCAGTAACAACCTAATAAACAGCTTTTTAAAACATGTATTAACCTATTATCTCTAATAGTTTTCTTTTTGGAGAATGGTTGGAATACTGTATTTACTGCAGAAAGGGTATTTACTAAAACAATAACTAATTAGAAATGCAAAACCTAATTTATTACTTCACATATTAAGGATTGAGAAAGACTAATATCAACTCTTAAGTAAAATATATCAAAAATGACAAAAGGATATAACCTAGATTATCCTTTAACTATGATATACTAAATTTATTTTAAGGCAATCATTTTAGACTTATTTATAGAGGCACTAATTTTAAGTATTAACGTGGTAGGGACTATTAATTAATGATGAAAAATTGGCAAAGGGTAGAATTTAACTTTAAATATATAATAAGTTACATAGGGATGTATACAAAACATTCAAGTTATTCTATTCATTACAAATTTAAGTCTGGCCCACAAATAGCTTAAATGTTATATTAAGCCAAAAAACAACTCTTAGGAAGTAAATTCAAATGAGACAATTTTCTTTTAAAGCATAGACTTTAAGATACATATATCTGAATGCATCAATAAGTATTTCCTGAATGAAAATGTATTTATCTATCTCCTGAAAGACCAAGATTAAAACAAACATTAAATTCTCTTACTAAGCAATCTAAGTAGACTAATCTAAAAAGTAACCTGTGTTAGAAAAATACACATAAATTGTGAAATGTAATTTTTTTTTTGATTTCCATGTTATAGTCTTTTTAATTACATGTGCTTATGCACTAACACAGCAGCACAGACTTTACATGGTTTTAAAGACTGTCGTTTCAAAAGTCATACTAGTAAAATTCTATTTTAATAAACTTAAGAAAACAAAATCAATCAAAATCCTGTGTCACACTGTCAGTCATAAAACACTGAACTATCATCCACATTCCCACTTCATTTCACCAGTGAATGGAAATAACTGAGAAGCTTCTACTCGTGACTCTTCTAATTTAGCCATCCTGGGAACAGCTTGTAAAGCAAACTAGTATAGGTCAAACCATGGGCGAGGCTGAGCTAATCAGAAACTGACAGCCACAGCATAAACAAGTTAAATTGTAAGGTTCCAAAAGGGTCCACTGCCACACAAATAGGAGTTCTAAGTGTCCTGGAAAGACATTCACCTTGAATCAGTCACTCTTCCACATAAATTTTGACTTAAAAGGTAAATGACAAAAGGTGTTTCCAATATTAGTTAACACCTGTTTAAAGACAGACACGTTTTCAAACTGAGCAAAGATATTTTAAGTGTCATTGTTTTTTATCTTGTTCAAGTTTTCCACTAAACTGATCTACTGTGTAAAGCACGTGTTCTCTACATGGTAAAAGTAATAATATATTAACTATCACTTGCTGAGTTCCTACTCCGTGCCAGAAAAACATGCCAGGTGCTTTTACACAAAGTCTCATTTAACCCACATAGGGCCTCTATAAGGTAGGTTTTATTGAACCCATTTTGTAGTTTAGCAAACTAATGGTCAAAGGGTTTTAACACCGTAGCACTAAATAAATTTTTTGGTAACTTTACCAAAACAACATTAACATATTCAAATATTATCTTTTCCATTACTCCTCTCTGCAAAACAATACATTTTTTTAAAAATCACATACATTAGCATCTTTAAGTCTAAAAATTTAGATGCTTTTTCCTTTTTTATAACCAAAACATCTGAAAACATCCACAATTCAATTCATGCATTATTAATATTATCTTGACCTTTATTCAATAATGTGGCAAGCTAATCTTTTAAAAACAATGAACAAATAGCTATCAGTGCAACAAAATGCTTATAAAGCAGAAGGATTTTTAAATTTTGGTACATTGTTTGAGATTTCTTAATCATGTTCACTAAGAAAACATGATCACTTCAAATAAAAGATAATTATGTTTAAAATGTTATGCTTAAACGTGAAACATATATCAGGGATTAAAATCTTGCTTGAAAAAGAAATTTAACTTTATTGAAGTTTTGTGTTCCTTAGCAAATAACAATAGCTTTAAATTTAATTAATACTCTTCAATTTCTTAATACAGAAAGAAGGCTGAATGGTAGGTAAAAGAATTCTTTTTATGCAAATATAAATAATTTAAAGTAATATTTTTAGTTTAGACTCACCTAAAGGGCAAATGACTAGCATTCCAGCAAACATTTCTCAAGTTTGATATTTAGGATTCAACTTGAAAAATGTACAACAACATTACTTTTTTCCAGTATATTACAAGTAAGTCAAACAGTTTAGCAGAACAGGACCTTAGGAGAGGCCATGATAGATGGTAGAAGTTTACAGTTGCTTAGAAATCCTTGATACTTAAAATACATTAGCATTCGTAAAGTCTATCTACAAAGGAGAATGTTGAATATATGTATACCGAAAGTCTAATTTTGTTTATTTTAAAAGTTGAACTCCTTTAATAAGATTTTCCTTGAAGGAATGATACTGAGGAAAGCTATTTCAATACTGATGAGTGATGCCAGAAAAAATAAGGTGGGAGAAGAATAAAAGTTACACAGTACTTTTAAGTTTTAAATGGCTCTTTTAAACTCACAGCTCTTTAATCAGAGAAAATTAAAATTGAAGCAAAACAAGAAATTTGATTATTTCATTCCAACCAAATACATAAACTAATGATTAATGTCACAAGCCTAAAAATAAAGATGGCCTACCTTAGAGGCAATCCACTTGATAAGAACTAAAGCCAGACACCAGATCAGTGTAATTCCCATTGGATCACTCAAAAGCCCGCTACATAATCTTTCTCCTCTCCCAGAGAGTAATGAGCAAGGAATACTTGTTAGGCGTTTGATAACAACCAGCTGTCCGGAGACGGGAGAGGGGACACTGACTGCCTTGAACCTCAGGCAGCTGCCTTCAAACAAGGATCACCTGACTCCTCTGAGAATGCGCTGCCAGCAGACCTTCCTACCCAGCGCGTGCTTCTTGTCACAACCCCGGGGGGGGGGGGGGGGTAGAATAGCATAAGTAATGTTGGAAGAGGAAAGAAAAAAAAAAAACTTTAATTAAAGTCACCTGACAGTCTCACAAAAATGTAGACAGAAGACGGCTCAGCTTAGCCTCAAACACTTCTAAAATCTTGACATTAACAGAATACTTTGAAAACATTTCCCAAAAATGTTTGGCAATACTGCAATTTCCTCATTTTGTGTACAATGACCCAACTTCACAGGTATAATGACCTAGCCTTTTAAAATATCAACTCATTTCATTCTACCTTTTCACCTGTTAACACGAATTTGCTCAACTTTATTTCCTTTAGAGCCATGATTACTTTATAAATGTTAGACTTTTCATAAGCATTGTCTGTGCAATTTAACATAATTCAGTTACTCTGGATGTGAGAAAGCCAGTCTAACAGCATTTTCAATTAATTAAAAACATGGTACTTCCAAGTCCTAATTACAATGTTGCTTATTTTACAATATGTCTCATTCTTCTCGGGGCTGTGAGTGAACTCTGGGGACAAGTGTACCTACATTTATCCATCTTTATGACCTCTTTCAGAAGCTATCAGGCTGTGGACAGTAGCGCGGAGGTAAGCCTTTCATGCAACATTTAAATAGCAACTTATTTAACTGTTACTAGCACAGACCCTGTGCTAGATGCCAGGGGCAGAATCTTCAAATAAAAACAGATGACTCTCTCTTGCCTTTGTGAAGCTTACAGTTGAGCCAGTTTACATTAATCAAAGGCTGAAAATAAAACTGTACCAAGTGTGAAAGACTGCTACAAAGACTGCTACAGAGGGGCTCCAGCAGGATAGTGCCCAGTAGGGCACTTGCAAGACCCTCAGTTTCATGGAAAAAAATGGGGTTTATTTAGTAAATTGGGGGAAATAAAGAGTTCTCAAGACCACAAGTGACTGGTTATCTCACCCCAGGTTGTGTCCACCAGCATCCAAAAGTCCTAAATAAAAAGCCGTTCATCGCTCATCCAAGATAGCACTGTCCCATCAACCAGGGCCCAGACCTCGTGGCAGCCAGGCCAGCAGCCAGCCAGGACCCAACTCACCCCAGCTGGAGGCACTCACAGGCAGCCGCAGCGAGTCTGAAGGTCGGGTCAGACAGCACTGGACACGGGACCAGACAGGAACAGAGGCAGCAACACCAGGAGGCAGTGCTGGACAAGCTTCAGCTCAAAGTGACCCAAACATACAGTGTCAGTCACCCATCAACAGTGCTGAGCAGCACTGGTCAGTAGTGCCATGACTAGTCAGTGATGTGAGACACTGGTGCTACATACAGTTCTTTGTGACTTGTTGGCCCACACCAACAACAAACAGCTCTTTGGGCCACGAGGCCTGAGGCTTGGGATGCTCCAGCTCGGAGGCAGGTGTGGTGGCCTGGCCTCTGCAAAGCTCTTTGGCCCATCTGTGAAGCTTTTTGGCTTCTCTACTTCCTTCAGAGGTTGGTTGCCCGATGCCTCTTCTTTTTTCTCTGGAGGTTGGGAACAGTGTTTCCTTAAAGAGCCTGAGAGGGTCGTCTCTTCTGAAGCCAGGAGTCCCCCCACAAGCGCAGAGTAAGAAAGCGAGAGCATGCAGCCTGAGCTGGTTCCCGCCCTGCCTTATATCCTCTTTCAGGGTCCCCTACCCACAAGTCTGACTGGACCGTTTTCAATCCGATGGCTGATTGGACCACAGCACCAACCAGCTCATAGTTCACACCTGCTGGTTCCATTCTATGATCCAGGCACCAAATCCACGGGCCTCTCCACTGCCTGCAGCTGAAGGAAGCCACAGCCTCTCTGCTGCATGGAGCTGGCTCTTGGGGCCCCATGCTCCTCCCTGTATCCCTGAACCAGGGGCTGCATAACCTGGGGTGGTGTTGGGAGGACACTATGGTCTCCCCTCACTTTTGGCCTCTGCCTGCAGCCTGAACCCCAGTAGGGCCACTGGTAGGACATAGAACACCCACCACCCACTGCTGCCTGGCCTGCCCACAAGCAGGGCTCTGGCACTTGGACCCAGAGCAAGGGAATCTCTGGCTTCAAGTGCAGTAGAGCTAGTTAAGAGGTAAGGGTCTTCTTTCAAGAATCCCTGCAATGTGAATGAGTTGAAATAAAGAGGCAAGAACATGCGGAGGACAGGAAAATGATCTGCATCTACAGACCTCATTTATGGCAAGGAACACACAAAACCAAGCAGGGTAAGTAAGAGAGGGAAAGAACAATAGGGGAGGCTGGAATGCAGGATGAGGGCTGGAGTGGAGGCCCTGTGAAGGACCTGTCTTTACCTTAAAAGTTATTTCCATTCTACTGAAGAACTTTAGTAGGTTTTGGTCAAGTATAATTAGGTGCGAGTAGCAGCTGGATGGGCACTTAGGAGGCCACTGCAGCGGTCCAGGAGAGAGGCAATGATGGTCTACAATGGGTGCTGGAGATGCAGAGAGGTGAACTGGTTTGAGGATTGCGCAGTATGTGACAGGGCTGTGTTATGCACTGCAGCTCGCGAGGAGACAAAGTTGTTTTCACATCAACAGTACACAAATGATGGTTCTAAATATTTGAAAACAGTACAAATGCTAACTTATTTTCAGGGTCTCTACTATTCTCGGCAACCTAGTAATGTTCCAGCAACCAAACTCAGAGGTTGCCTAGGAATAGGATGGAGTGGGAGAATTTATATTAATTAGCCTAACTCTCAGGAGAAATTCTGGTCATCTGCAAGGGGTCACATACCCTGGGCCAGTGACTACAACGGGCTTGAGGTCATAAACTCCGCTCTAGCCTGGGTTGCATACTCCAAACTAGCACATCAGGACTACTCATTTTCACAATTTCCTTCCAATCAACTGCTAAAAAAGAACTTAGTCTTGAGAAGCAAATACAATTACACCACATTTTATTATTAAATATTTTTATAAAATGTCTTTAGTCAACAGTGAGGTCAAGAATTTGCATTTTCAGGCCTCCCTGGTGGCACAGTGGTTAAGTGCTGCGCTCTGGCACTGTCGGCAGCAGTAACGTGAGTTCGACGCCTGGCCGGGGAGAATCCCACATGGTGTGGTAGGCCTCTCCTGCCTCGCCCACTGCTCCCCTCAGCAGTGTATTTCAGTCCATCTGCCTGTTCTGCTCTCTACTCTGTCTCTGGTGAGCCCTCTCACTGCCCCACGCCTCTCTCTGGCCTGTACCCCAGCTTGTATGTATAAATAAATAAATCTTTAAAAAAAAAGAATTTGCATTTTCTTTTAATCAGAAAGAAAAGGATTGAACAAGAGATGCAGGACAGAATCAGAAATGAGACACAGAAGTGAGACAGTGAACAAGGCAGACCCGAAAGTTCTCTTGTTTAGGTGAATTTCTGTTGAAGTTATTTCCATCATTTCAAAACTCTACTGGGTTTGAAGATAAGAACTTGGGTTTATTTCTGAGCTTTACTGCCAAGAGTGGACCTGGTGAAGCCACCACCTCTCTGAACCTTACTTTCCTCCCCTCACAGGAGTTAAATAATATCTATAAAAGGCAGCCTAGCTCATAGTTGGCTCTCAACGACTTTTAGCTAAATCAAAATTAAATGTTTAAAATCTAAGAATGATAATATTTGAGTGTCACCTCAACTCTAGGTTTAACAGAATTCACAGTGGCCCATGAGGGGAACTTGTACCACCAGTTCCCTGGGACACCTTCTCTGGACCTAGCAGGGCCGGGGTCTTGGCTTTCATTTTCATACTAATGCAGGGTTAGTTCCCTGAAATGTTTCCCACCCAGCATTCAATTTTTAAATATCCACTATAATGTCTGACACCAAAATAAAGAGTGAAGAAACAATCCTGCCAGATCAGAAAATTACCTACTTGTGTAAAAATAGGCATTGAGTTTATAGTCACAGCTATTTCATTGCTAATGACACATACACCATACAAACGTTTCAAAAATCTTAGGCAATACAGTTTTTCTTAAGAAGTACATCTAACTTTCTTAATGGCATGATCTTAATGACTTTCAATTTTCTATTTCAAGATCATATATTTACTATTTTATCTTGATAAATTACAAGGTTTCTCTTAATAGTAAAAAAAAAGGTTCAATAAGATGAAACAAAAACAAAAGCTGTTACCAATTAGTATAAACAATTCTTTATATAATCTTTATTTCTTGAATAATTCTCCTAAAAAATCTTTTCAGAGTTAAATCATGCATATAAATCATGTATACAAGGAAATAATTGCCTCTTTTACACTAATAACAAATGTGTTCTTTTACATTAACTTTCCCCATATGTCTCAAGTCTTAGAGAAACATGGAAAGGTAACAAAAATCCTTTAACTGTACTAAAAATTAATGCAAAGGATGCTGCTAAACTTTTGATAACAGAATTTGGTACTGTCAGAAGAAAGAAAAAGTGTTTTACCATTCTGGGGCTTATAAAACTAATATCTGAAAAATTATTTTATATAGCCCTCATTATTTTGAGGCTGTGATTAATAGAAAGAAAAGGTATATGTCTCAGAGAAGTAATCCAAGCATAAACTTTTATCCCTAGGGCTGTCTGCCACCTGCAGGACACCTGTCAATCTTGGCAATAACTTTTAGCTACCCATATAGAGACTCAGCATGTCTCTCTCTTGACCAAATTAGGCTAACCTCATCTGCATTGACATCAGAGTATATAATTTTGGAATCTCATGAACAGAAATAGCGTACCAACCAGTTCTTTATGTAAATATCGAGTCTGTAGAAAGCTACAACCAAATTTATAATGTGAACATTAAGAAAAAACCCTCTAATTAAGCTTTTATCATTTTGAATTCCAGCCAATTTTAATAGCAATTAATAAACCAGAGCAGGTAACTTGTTTCTTTTACTTCAAATCAGGTTTTATTATCTTCAATTGATATGAATTTCAAGAGAGATTAAACTGATGAAAAATTTAAGCTTTGATAACTAACAAAAATCATTTTAAAACTATGGCAACATGGAGGTTTTACCAATCAATTAAGACCTTTGTGTCATACTACTGTATAGTTCTGAATTTAATATTCTGTTATATCATATCCCAGTAATGAATGGCAATGAGCATGCGGTTAGTCTTAGGAGGAAATAATGAAAACACCATGATATTTTACAAATATTCAAGTCCAGAAAACATCTTATGGTAGTAAAAGAACTTAAGTGATTTTCTTACTGGACCATTGTTTGTACTATTTAAAAAAATATGTGGAAAAATGGAAGTGATCACAATTTCCAGTAGGGAGAAAACAGCAGTGTAGATCCCAGAATTACAGAGTTTGGATTTAGAAAAGAAGCATACAATGTGTACATTCTTAAGTGTAAGGTTACCGGTATACTAGATCAAGGGAGTATCAGAATCATGGGACACCTTAATTTCAGCAAAGCTTCAGCAGTCTCTAATGATATCTTTAAGAACAAAACAGAATAAGTGAATCCCATAGTACAGTTAAACAGACTCCTAGCTCACCAAACATATCCAGAGATTAAGTACTAGAAACCAAACTAGTGGAATTCTTTATTTTTTTTTATTTTTATTTATACATACAAGTTGGGGTACAGGCCAGAGGTGTGTGGTGGCAAGAGGGTTAACTAGAGACAGAGTGGGGAGCAGAGCAGGCAGATAGACGGAAATACACTGCTGAGGGGAGCAGTGGGCGAGGCAGGAGAGGTCTGCCACGCCATGTGGGAATCTCCCCTGCCGGGCGTCAAACTCGGGCTGCCCACAGCTCCACAGTGCAGCGCTTAACCACTCCACCACGAGGGAGGCCCCAAACTAGTGAAATTCTAGAGGTCACCAACAAAACTCTACATTTGAACATGTCTTGTTCCACAGTTTATTGATTAGGGTGCAGATCATATAAATGCATATCAAATCTGCAAACAAAACACATATTTTGTATGCATAACTTTAAAAAAGAAAGTCTCCATCTTGATATAAAATGGGAGAAGGTTTAAAAACAGTTTCCTTTAAAAAATATAGGTGAGACTGTTTAAACTCTAATAAGAGACAATAATAAAAGACAATCTTTGGAGGCACAGATAGATAAGAATTAGATCAAGGATGCTCCATTATCCTCACTATACACCCATTTATAAGACTGAGTTCAGTTCTGAATATTACACTGGAAAATGCACACATACATATTTGAAAATGCTGATAGGGATAACAAAAAATAGCTGAACTGAGATGTCTTAGGCAAAGAAATAAAAAGAGGGACAAACAGGTGTTAAACCTTTACTTCTCAAAAATCTTGAGTTTAGCTTTATTCTGTGAAATTACAGAAGGAAGAAGTATGGCCAATGGGCAGAAGTTTGTGGAAAACAGAATTTGATTCAATATTATTGTCTAAGAACTTTCTATAATTTCTAAGAACATTCAATAATTAGAACCAAGTAAGTTGAAAGGAGGTACTTCAAACTAGCTTCTATCAAGGAGGTTATGGGGCAGGTTAGAACAAATGCCCTTCAAGGGCTCTGCCAATTCCAAGATTCCACAATAATAACTGACTCAATTTAATAACCAAAGAGGACTTTATAGGAAAATTACTGCTATTAAAAGCTCTTCAATAAAAAAATTCATTCACTACTACACCCCAAAGGCCTAGCTATATTGAATTCCTAAAAGCTACTAGAACAACTAAATGATAACTGGTATTTATCTTACAAGATAATTTTTTACATGAGAACTATTTGTAGGTAAGGGGGAAAAATTCACCTCCTGAACAATCATAGCTTTTTAGAAAATATATATAAAAATATTTATAACAAAGACAAAAAGATATGAATCTCTAGAGAGATTAGAGATTTAAAAAGAAAATTTCTGAGTAAGAATGGCAACTGTCAATTGTTCTCAAGTCAGTAAAAGCACAAAAAATTTCTGAAGTATACTTGGCACACTGAATTAACACTATTTCATCTGCATATATAGTATTTCAATGGAGAGAAAAAACAGAGAAATTATATAATTGCCAGTGTGAAGTAAGGAGGATTTAATATAAAAAAGACATCTTCGTCCTTGCACAGCTAAGATTTTTGTGGGGGCCACAAAGAATTACCGCAACAAGTCATTAAAATTTTAAGTGTAAGATGCTATGAGTACAACTATGACACCTAACCCACGATTTTGTATACCAAGGAAGATGACCAGGAAAAGGTAAAATGTAATCTGACCCTTAAATGATGCAAAGAATTTGTCACACAGGAGGCAGGGAAAAAAGATCTTCAGAGAAAATAAAATAGTATGTGTAAGTATGAGAGGTAAACAAAATCAATGTCAACTAAAAATATGACTGAGGATCAAGAAATGGGAGGTCTGGTACAACTAGCCTTCCCATCATGAACAACTAAAAAGCTAGATTTCCTAGATGAAACACTGTTTTCAGATGTTAAACAAGTGGTATAGGACTTTGATTCTTGAGGGAATAGGGTAAAACACAACAAGGCCCATGGTTTTTCTTGAAGGTAGTTACCAAACACAAAAGACTGCAAAGTAACCCCATTAGAGCACAGTAGTCTCACACAGCTAAGGTCACAGAGACTGAACTTCAGGGAGGCTGAGGCATTGGGAATTTACTTGGCTAAGTACCAGAGAGGAACAGCTGTGAAGTTAATCGGCTCCAAAAATCTGAAAGTGGGTCCCCATGAATCTTTGGCTTAATGCTAAACTGAGCAAGGGTAGGAAGAGGCTGCTTAAGACAAAGAAAAGAGTAACTACAAGGGAAAGAACAATTACAGGGGAGTTGGAAGATACATGAGTCTTAATCAATCATAGTGGAACCTTCTCTAAAGACCCAAGGACTGTCATATCTTAGAAAGATAAAACCAGCCTATTCAATGCAGAAAGTTCTGTTGGATAGCACTGTTCTAGACCCATAGTAACAAAGCTTATACTAACAGAGTCAGGTTATACTAAAAGGGTCAGGCTGGTTTACAGGTAATTAAATTGCCGGCCATATCAAACTTACATAGCTTTTAAAGGTTGATAAATCAAAAATTACAAATTAATAAGAATAAACAAACTAGAAGGGGGGGAGACGATTAAAAAGAAAACAAAAGCAATCAAGATGGTGGAATTAGTACATAAGGATTTACTACATAATAAACAGTTAAAAAGTTTTTCTGTTAAGATCAGTAACAAGGCAAGGGTACCCACCCTCACCATAGCACTGGAAATCCTGGCCAGCACAATCAGATAAAAAGAAATAAAAGATGTCAGAATTGAAAACAGAGATGTAAAAGTTTTTCTATAGATGACATGATTTTGTTTATAAAACACCCTAAAGACTCCTCCAAAAAAACTATCAGATTATAATCTATGACATGAATTCAATAAAGTTGAAGGATACAAAATTAATACATAGGGCCTCCCTGGTGGCGCAGCAGTTACGCGCTGAGCTGTGGAGCTGTTGGCAGCGATGACGCCTGTTCAATTCCCACATGGTGCAGCAGACCTCTCCTGCCTCGCCCACTGCTCCCCTCAGCAGTGTATTTCCGTCAATCTGCCTGTTCTGCTCCCCACTCTGTCTCTGGTGAACCCTCTTGCCACCCCATACCTATGGCCTGTACCCCAGCTTGTATGCATAAATAAATCTTTTAAAAAAACAACAAAATTAATATACAAAAATAGGTAGCATTTTTACAGACTAACAATAAATTCTCTGAAAAATAAATATAAAAAATGATGCCATTTACAGTAGTATCATAGATAATAAAATACTTGACAGTTAAATTAACCAAGGATGTGAAGGATCACTACACTGAAACTACATAAGACACTGATAAAAGTAATCGAATATAACACAAATAAATGAAAAGATATCTCATGCTTATTGAGAAGAATGAATATAGCTAAAAATGCCCACATTACCCAAAGCCATGTATAGATTAAATGCAACCCCTATCAAGATTTCTATGAATTTTTTTTAGAAATAAAAAAAATAATTCTAAAATTTTTATGGAAACACAAGAGACCTTGAAAAGCCAAAACAATACTGAGAACAACAAACAAAAGCAGGAGGCATCACACTTTCTGATTTGAAGTAATCAAAACAGAACAGTACTGGCCTAAAAATGGGTAAATAGACCAATGAAACAGGATTGAGTGCCCAGAAGTAAACCCATGCCTATGTGGTCAACTGACATTTGATGGAAACCCAAGAATACTCAATGGAGAAAACACATTCTCTTCAATAATGCTTGGAAAACTGGACATTCACAAGTGATAGTATGAAAATAGACCCCTGTCTTACACAATTCACAAAAATAACCTTGAAATGAATTAAGAGATTTGAATGTAAGACCTGAAATAAAAAAATTTCCAGAAGAAAACACAGAAAAAATGCTCCTTGACATCAATATTAGCAATAACTTTTTGGATATGACAGCTAAAGCACAAGAAACAAAATTAAAAAAAAAAACAGAACTATATCAAACTAAATAAATATCAACAACACAAAAGACAACAGAATGGAAAAAATATTTGTAAGCCATATAACTGATGAGAGGTTAACATCTAAATTACAGAAAGAACTCAACAGCAAAACAGTCAAATAATTCAACAAATGGGCAAAGGACCTAAACAGACATTTTTCCAAAGAAGATATATGAATAAACACGTCTATGAAAATGTGTTCAACATTACTGATCACTGGGGAAATGCAATCAAAACCACAAAGAGATAATCACCTATGTCCGTTAGAATAGTATGATAAAAAAGACAAGTGATAATAAGAGCTGATGAGGATATGTAGGAAAGGAAACCTTTATGCAGTGTTAGCAGGATTGTAAGTTGGTACAATGACTATGAAAACCAGTATAGAGGTTCCTCAAAAGATTAAAAATAGAACTACCATATAACCCAGCAATTCTACTTCTGGTAATATATGTACAAGAAATGAAAATACTATGAAGAGATTTCTGTACTGCCATGTTCACAGGAGCAATATTTAGAATAATCAAGACACAGAAACAATGTAAGTGTCCACCAAGGGATAAATAAAGAAATTGTGAGACACACACACATGCACAAGCACACACACACACACACAGAGGAATACTATTCAGCCATAAAAATGAAACAAATCTCTCCATTTGCAACAACATGAAAAAACATGCTTAGGAGCATTATGGTAAGTGAAATAAGTCAGATAGATAGACAAATACTGCAAGAGCTTGCTTATATGTAGAATCTAAAAAAAAAAGCTCATAAAGAGGTCAGATTTATGGGGGGTCGAGGGAGTAGTGAAGGGAAGGGGAAATAGATGAAAGTGGTCAAAAGAGAAATAAGTACAAGGCACATATGTATGATGATGTATGACTAAACATGACTAAAGTTAACACTATTGTTTGGTATTATGAAAATTGTTAAGAGAATAAGCCCTAAGAGGACTCATCATTATTGAAAAATATCTGTTCTTGTTTCTTTTACCTTTGTTAATGTTAACTAAATATGTTGTTGCAATCATTTCACAAATATATGTAAGTCAAAGTATTATAATGTACACCTTAAACTTATTAGTGCTGTATGTGTTATAACTCAAGAAAACTGAAAGTTATTGTAAATATATCCAAAGATTTAAAGGAAAACATGAACATAATAAAGAAGAACTGCAACTTAAAAAAAATGGTTCACACCTATAGCTCAAAAATACAGTACCTAAAATAAAAAATTCACTGTTGAGTTTAACAGCACACTAAACACTACAAGAGAGCAACAAAATTACCTAAACATTTATCTAATTTGATGGCAATTATCAATCTAGATGGCATGGTTCTCTAGTGTTAACTCCCTCGCCACTCCCAATTTCTTACTCCAACTGTATTACACTTACTTTGTGGGTAGGAGGGGTTAGATTTTGCTTCTTTTTTTGAAATTCCAATTTGCAGTTTTAAAACTAATACTACCCCATAAAACTAATACTACCCCAATCAAGGTGTAAACTAGAGAACTATGTCAACCATATTAAGCAGTCTGAAATGTCTAAAAAGGATAAAGTGAAACCACAGAAACGTTTTAGTTAGGAGAATAATGTATAAATTGTATTTTAGAAAAAAATACTGGTTCCCAATTTGTGGAATGGAACAAGTGGGAAACTTCCAGTCTTCAGGGAAATTAGTAAGAAGTCTATTGCCTTAGTCCCAAATGAGATGGTGGCTCAGATTAGGGTAGGGGTTATGAGAATAAAGAAAGGAGATGTAATTCAAGAGATTTTTTTTCTTTAACATTTCAGGAGAGGATTAAGTGCCCCAGACACAAATAAGTGGAAGTTTTCATTTGG
Source organism: Scalopus aquaticus (assembly GCA_004024925.1). Classification (NCBI taxonomy): domain Eukaryota; kingdom Metazoa; phylum Chordata; class Mammalia; order Eulipotyphla; family Talpidae; genus Scalopus; species Scalopus aquaticus. Next base: position 13,066 of record PVIJ01014093.1, on the reverse strand, counting down.
TAACTGGGCTTGTGGGTGTCCAGGTCTTGAAACAGGTGTGCTGGAAAGAGGGATCTTGGAATAATCCTCTCCTAATCATGACCATATGGTGAGTAGATTACCCAAGGAGAAAAGTAGTTGAAATTAAAATCTTTAGGCTCACAAACAGAAGGGGACTGGCAGGGCAAAAGGCCAAAATGCACTAATGATAACTATTCAAACTAAATAGCAAACTCCCCATGTAATTTTTTTTCTTTCTCACACACTTTATATTGTCTTTTCCTTTCGACATCTCAAAAATGCTAAAGCCAGTAAGAAACACAAAAAGCAACCAACAAAAAGGCCATTACTCAACAAATCTCAAAATGAATTCCCTCTTAGGATTTAAGTTTCTTCCAGACTGTGACAGAGAAAGAACTTTTGGTTTAACCCCCTCTCCCCTGCCCCCAATCTAGGTTTTTCTAGATTCTTTAGAAAATTGAAAGCAAGATGTAACAACTAATATAAAAAGTTCTTCCACCCAGTTATGTAATAGACACCAATTTGTAAGAAATGATGATGAATAAATTGTAGCTAACCAAGTCAAACCCCTATCTTCCTATTAACTGCTACTATTTACTAGGTGAGGTAAATGAATCTGTTCTGCGAAGTCTCTGAATCACTTCCATTTTCAACAATGTCTAATTTGGACAACTGACCCTATCACTAAAAACAAAAATGCTAGAAAATATACACTGAAATGAATCCATGAGGTGGTAAGAAAATAAGGAATACTCGGGCAAAAACTAAGTAAAAACAGGTATGCACAAACCTAAGCAGAGCACTGAGACTGGCTTTCACTTCAAGGTCAAAGTAAAGTGGGTGAAGCTGAGCTTTGGGTTTTTCACAACCTTCAGATACAAGGAACAACAAAAAATAAAGACCAAAGCTAGGAGTCTGCCAAAGTATAGAGCACTTCCCAGTAATTATTATTTATGAAATACAATCATAATAATTACATTCTGTGTTCATTTAAAAAAAAATAGCTTCAATCTGATCCTGTGCAATTTGACAAGAATCAGCTAGAACAGTATAAAAATGTGTGCAGGCTGGCAAAAAAATAATGTCTTTTTGATTTGCTACCACTTGATGGTGTTGACTGCAAAGACAATTAAGACAAAAGGTATCTTAAGGTTCTTTATCTAGAACAATGTCTAAAAAGTTTAGTAAGTTTCAGAAAAAAGAACTATTTTCTCTTAAATTAACAGTACTTTTTTACATTTAATAAAATGAAGAGACCATGAAGGCTTCTATTCTTAGCATATATAATTAAAATGTCTTGTTTAAAATAGAATACACAGAATTAAAAAGGCAAAACCTTTTATTTTGCATTTAAGTACATTTTCTTCAAAAGAACTGCATTTACAATCAACAGACTATGAAGAAATTTAACTTAATTTACCTCACCAACACTGATAAAACTCTCACTTAAAAAATATTTTCTTCAAAGAGAAAATAGAAGAGATTACAGGAGCTGGAGAAAAAAATAGCATGTTATAGTTTAGTGGGTAACAGTTTCTGTGTGGCATGAAAAGAACTTTGGGAAACCGATGGTGGTGGTAATTGCACAATACTGTGAACGTACTTGATGCACATTCTAAAATGCTCAAAGTGAGAAATTTTATGTTAGCTGGATTACATACAATAAAAAATAAACAGAAAATGTTTCATCTAGTTTTCCTTCAAGTTTGGAATTTTCAAATCTTTAAATTCATGCAAATAAATATCCTTTTTAATACTGGACCAAGGGAGCATATGTGTGGGGTCATAGACCATGGATTCAAACACAAGGTCTACGCTGCCTAACAGTGGAATCTTAATAAAAGTATATTCTGAAAGTGTGTTCTAAACCTGGATAATGGGAAAGTACTTGACACAAAACTGTAGTGAGGATCAAAGTAGTTTAGGTATATATAAAGATAACTTCACCAAAGTGTTTTTATCCAATTCTCTAACAGTTCAAATGAAGTGTTATTAACTGAAATTTACAAAGCTTTAAAAATCATTGAAAACCCTCTAGCCAGAGCTTTGAAAATATATTCAGGCACATCAAAGACTTGATTTAAATTTCTTTTTAAAATTAATTTTATTCTATTTTTTTAAATTTTACATTTCCACACATATTTCCTTTTTAAAAGTTGATGTAACATTGGTTTACAACACTGTGTTTTAGGGGTCTAAGTTCAAACCTCTTTGAATGCATGTTTATCATACTACACCCACCAACTAGAGCCTCAATCTTTACTACAGTCCATTGGGTCCCCTCCAACTCTCGTCTTCCACCCTCACACTCTCCCTAGAAGCCTCTGTAGTCAGATTCAAGGGTTTGTTTTTTCTTGGTTTTGTTGGTTCCTTTTGCTTTGTTTCTGTATATTCTCCGAGTGAAGTTATCCTGTATGTCTTTCTCCTTTTGAATTTTTCACTTAGCATAACCCCCTCCAGTTCCAACCATGATGTTGTAAATGGCAAAATTTCACAGCTGAGTAGTATTCCACCCCCTGCCTTTATCCACTCATTTGTCATTGAGCATTTAGACTGCTTCCGTAACTTGGCTATTGTAATAGTGCTGCTATGAACACTGGCGTGCATATATCCCTTTGAATTAGTGTTTCTGTATTTTTCAAACAGATACCTAAGAGTAGAATTGCTGCAGCAGATAGATCAATTTTTAACATCTTGAGGAACCTTCATAATGTTAATAGGGGTTGGACCAGTCTACATTCCCACCAATAGTGTAAGAGGGTGCTTTTTTCTCCACACCCTCACCAACATGTGTTTGTTTCCGGTGTTTTTAATATGGGCCATTCTCACAGATGTGTTATCTCATTGTGATTTTGATTTGCATTTCCTGGTGGTGAATGATGAGCATTTTTTTTCATGTGCCTGTTGGCCATCTGTATATCTTCTTTGGAGAAGTGCCTACTTAGTTCTTCTGCCCATTTTTTAATTGGGATATGTTTGCTTTTTATTGAGTTCCATGAATTCTTTAGGATATCGGATACCAGACCCTTGTTAGTTATATGGTGTACAAATATTTTCTCCCTTCAGTAGGGTGTCTTTTTGTTTTAATGAAAGTTTCCTTTGCTGTGCAGAAACTTTTTAGCTTGATATAGTCCCCACTGTTTATATTACCTTTTGTTTTCCTTGCTGCTGGAGATGTATCCACAGACATCTCTGAAGGCTATGTCATGAAGTGTTTTGTCTATGTTTTTATTTTATAGTTTCGAGTCTTATATTCCAGTCTTTTATTGATTTTGAGTTAATTTTGCATGTGGCTGTCTAGTATTCCCAGTACCATTTATTGAAAAGGTTTTCACTGCACCAGTACATATTCTGGGATCCTTTGTTGTATATGAACTGTTTGTATAGGTGTGGCTTAATTTCTTGCTCTCAAATCTATTCCATTGGTCTGTGTGTCGGTTTTTGTGCCAGAACTATACTGTTTTAATTATTACAGTTTTGTAGTATAGTTCAAAGTCTGGCAGAGTGATAACCACCATTCCTTCTCTTTTATCAGGATTACTTTGGCAATCTGGAGTCTTCTGTGGTTCTACATGAATTTCAGTAATGTTTTTTCTATTTCTTTGAAGAATACCATTAGAATTTTGATAGGGATTGCAGTGAATCTATATACTGCTTTGGGTTAAGATGGTCATTTGACTATGTGACTTCGTCCAATGCATGAGCAAATTAACAATAATTTGCTGTTTTCATTATTCAGGTCATTCATCTGCTTTACATTTACTCCTAGGTATTTATTATTTTTGATGCAATCATAAATGGGACTGTTTTCTTGATTTCTTTCTCTTCTAGCTCATTGTATATGGGAAATCAAATGATTTTTGTATATTGATTTTATGACCTGCCTCTTTGCTGAACTAATTTATTGTTTCAATTACTTCTTTAATGGAGTTTGGGGTTTTCTACATATATTATCATAGCTGCAAATTATGATAGTTTTACTCTTTCTTTCCCAATTTAGATTCCATTTATATCGTTCTCTTGCCTATTTGCTCTCACTAAGATTTTCAATACTATGTTGAATACTAGTAGTGAAAGTGGATATCCTTATCTTGTGCCACATCTTGGTGGAAAAGCTTTCAGTTTTTCACCACTGAGAACATTAGCTGTGGGTTTGTCACATATGGACTATATTAGGTTGAGGTATGTCTATGCCCAATTTTTTTCAGGTTTTTTAATATAAATGGGTATAAAATCTTATCAAATGCCTTCTCAGCACCTGCTGATATGATTATATGGTTTTTAATCTTGCCTTTTATTTGATGTGGTGAACTATGTTCATCAATTTTTGAATGCTGAACATCATTGTGTCCCTGGAATAAATCCCACTTGGTCATGCTGTATGATCCTTTGACTGCATTGGTTAATTCGGTTTGGTAAGAATTTGCTCAGGTAAGAATTTGTTGTTGAATCTATGTTCATCAGCAGGACTGGTATGTAGTTTTCTTTTTTGTGGTGTGTTTGTCTGGTTTTGGTGTTAAGGTGATGTTGGTATCATAAAATGTGTTTGAAAGTATTCTCTCTTTTCTTTTGAAATTTTGGAAGGATACATATTAGCTTTACTGTTGAAGGTTTGGTAGAACTCACTCTTGAAACCCTCTGATCCTGGACTTTCATTTTTTGGGATAATTGGTTATTGTTTCAATTTCCTTGCTTATAATTTTTCTGTGCAGGTTTTCTATTTCTTTCTGATTCAGTCTTGGATGATTGTATATTTCTAAGAATTTGTCCATCTCTTCTATGTTACTTAATGTATTAGCATACAAATGTTCATAGTGATCTCTTATGATCCCCTGAATTTCTGAGATGTCTGTTTTAACTTATTTTGCTTCTGATTCTGTTTGAGTTTTTTTTTTTTTTTCCTTTGTGACTCTAGTTAGATGCTTGTCTATTTTGTTTATTATTTCAAAGAACCAGCTTTTGGTTTCATTAAACTTTTGGACAGCCTTTTTTATTTCTATTTACTTCTGCTCTAATTTTTATTATTTTCTTCCTCCTACTGGCTTTTGGCTTTGTTGTTCTTTTCCTAGTTCCTTAAGGTGAGAGGTAGGATTATTTGAGCTCTTTCGTCATGTGGGCCTGCAATACTATACATTTCCCCCTTTCTACTCCTTTTACTATGTCCCATAGGTTCTGTCCTCATTTTCATTTGTCTCCAAGTATTTTTTAATATCTTCTTAGATTTCCTCATTATCTGTAGGTTATTGTTAAAGGAAATAGAAGAAGACACAAAGAAATGGAAAGATATTTCCTGCTTATTAAGTAGTGTGTTTTTCAGTCTCCACACATTAGAGGTTTTTCCTGCTTTTTGTGTTTTTCTAGCTTGATACTATTGTGGTCAGAGAAGATGCTTGGTATGATTTCAACCTTCATGAATTTACTGATACTTGTTTTGTGACCCAATATGTAGTCAATCTTGGAGAATGTCCCCTGTGCATATGAGAAGAATGTGTATTCAGCTGGAGAGGATTATGCTATATGAAATAAATCAGAAGGAAAAAGACAAACACCACATGATTTCACCATACACGGACTATAAGGAAAAAAAATAAACAGACAAAATTACATAAACTCTAGAAATCTGACAGCAGAATTGTAGCTACCAGAGGGAAAGGGTGAGAGTGGCAAATATAGAGGGAGGAACCCAATACACTATAGTGGGGGATTAAGGGTGCTTTAGTGGTATGCTATAGGATGGTGTTAATATACATCTGTGAACCAATACCCCTAAATCATATATAATACTGAAAATATACAGATAAATTCATTTTTATTTTTAAGTCTGGAATTAAGGGGTTGTTCTTTTGCATAATTTAGTAGTCAATCTGAGACTGGACAGAGTTTACAGTCAAACATCTCAAGCCAGGAAGGCACCCATCTATGCCAGTGGATATATGAACAGATAGGGGAGCTCATTTGAATCTCAGTCTTCAAGCTGAGTTCAGTTTTCAAGTTTGCCTCAGGTTTATCCTTCTAAAAAGCCCTTTCAAATCTCTTCAGACATGCAGGCAACTTAAAGGTTAGTCAAAAGAATGTGAATACCTTGGGGTTTCACATGTCTTTTCTGTGCTTATATAAAGCCTTTTCCAAGAATGTGTTTGCCCAAACAGTATTGTAATCCCAGGCTTATGTTTGGCTTCTTGATGGAGGAACTTCCATGCCAATAACACTGGGACATAATGGGGTTAAATATGAGTAGCCCCATAGTAGAATGCCACAGACTTCCATATTTCTTACTCCAAGTTCAACGGCATAACATTTTCCAAAGTTTTACACGATTGGCCTTTATTCAGTTGCCTGAGTATGAAATGGCTACTTGGAAAAGCAATGTAGAAATAAAAATTCTATTTAAATGTTTATACTTTTTAGAACAGTAATCTAACAACCATCCTAAGGAAATAAGTCAAAATACAAATAAAGTTGTAAATATATAGTATGTTCCTACAATGTTACTTCTCTCTTGCAGCTTGGTGTAGCCAGTGACTAAGTTTTCACCATGCAGTGTGAACAGAAGAGATACCACAAATCCCTCTCACTTCCTCAGTGCTCAGCTGCTTCCCACAGGCTGAAGTACAGATTGGTAGTAACTCACAGATAGCCATGACAAAGGATCCCTTTATTACTTTATCGAATATGGAATTGCTTCACAAGCCTGAACCTATTTCCATACTATGGTATGACAACAAAATAAAATGTTATCTTATTACTAAGATTGTATTTGTAACATTACAAAGTTGTATTTTAAAAAGTAATACATTCTATAAAAACTACATAAATGTACTCAATTCATCACAACTATCTTAAAACTATGTTAAAATATTTTAAATGCTATAGTCATATGATTATGAATAATTACTCCTTTCAAACATTCAATAATATGGTTTAATTATTTTGATAATTTAAAAGTTGAAATTCTTGAATTAAATGAGACTGAATTTCTTAAAAATTAATGAAAAATGGTTTTGAACCACATTTCAGAAGTCTTATTCTAACGTAGTGGTATAAAACATGGATCATCTGTACAGTGTTCTAAATCCTAGGTGTCTAATCTGCAATCCAACCAGTGTGTTGTTTCATTATTAAATGAAGATTTATCTACTTATGTTATACAGGGGTACAAGTTTGTAGCCTCAACTAAGTAAGACTGGTTCACATAACTAAATCTTTCTACTTTTTAAAAACACCTTATTTCTTTGTCTTTTGTGTCCATATTTTTTGTTTTTTTAATGATTTTTTTATTTATGCATACAATGTTGGGGTGTAGGCCAGAGGTGAGAGGGTGAGAGGATTCACCAGAGACAGAGTGGGGAGCAGAACAGGCAGACCGAACAAAATACACTGCTGAGGGGAGCAGTGGGCGAGGCAGGAAAGGTCAGCTGTGCCATGTGGAAATCTCCCTGGCCAGGTATCGAACTCGTGCTGCAATGGCTCTGGATAGATAGCTTCACAGTGCAGTGCTTAACCTGTTGCGCCACCAGGGAGGGCTGTATTTGTACTTCTTAGAGAAAACGGAATTTCAATGCAAGGGGCTATTCTGGACCTGTACCCAAAAAACCTTTATGCCCTTTCTCATCCAGAAGCTTCCCTCAATCTAAAAAATTTGTCGTTAAGTGGGAGGACAGCTAATCCTACTATGAGAAGCATAGCTTTAAAGGTCAATGTTCCCACCTATTCACCTACCCCCCAGAAATCAGCAAACTAAAACAGCATAGTTCAATGAAAGCCTAACAAAGTTGCTAAAAAAGTAACTGTTCTCTCATTTAAAACTATACAACCTATCAAAAAATGCAGTAAGTTTATATAGTATCTAGATATTTTGAAGCCTAATCTTTAAGGTTTGAACAGGGGAAATGTACAGATCTCATAATATACCACTATATAGCTTTCTAATTATAGGTGGAAAACAAGAGGTGGTCCTGGCTTCCTAGAAAAAGATGTATCATAAAGCATTATTTCTAGAGCTGTGCTGTCTTAGAAAAACTAGCTATAGAGTACCTGAAATGGCACTACCCAGAGCTGAGACGAGTGCTTTAAAATTTTTAGAAAATATTTGAATACCTTTTAAATACTGACTATATATTCAATTAATTTTTTTAAATAGTGGGTTAATTAAAACATATTAGTATTGATTTGATATTATTGCTTAAAATGTGGCTACCTGAAAATTTTAAATTACAAATAGCCCCACTATATTTCTGTTGGATAGTATTGTTAAACTGGTCCAGTTCCTAAAAGCAAAATTTTATAATCATTCTTTTTTGTTTAGTACTCTCCAGCTTTATATTTTTATGCTGAAAAGAAAGAGGGTGCACTGAGATAGAATAGTGCCCCACAGGGTGCTGAAGATGAAAAGTATAGTTTTCTGGTTACTCAACAGGATTCTAACCTACTATGACCACCAAGGCTCTAGGAGAAAACTGAAGATCTTTTTTATAAAGGCCTTAGGGTTGGAAATCCATCCTTCATTCTGACCATGTCATTTATCAGCTTTATATGAGGGGATCTGAATACAAATACCATCTCAAGAGGCCTCTCTAGAAAGCCTTTAGTCATCAAATGATAAATAGTAGCCACAAAGAGAAGACATAGGATACTTTCAAACTGAAGAGGTATGAAGTGGCATTGTGGGAAGGGGGTGGTGAGGGAGGAGTGTGAACAGAGCAGAAAGCAGGACTCTCAGTATGACTGCCGCACTGACAGGACTTCACAAAACGTTTTACACTCACTGGGTATCTACTTTAGGTGAAGCACTGGGCTGAACAGATCTAGATAAGCCATGCCTACTTTTAAGGAATTCATAATCCATTCAAACATACTGAAGTTCAGACAGACCAGTGTGCAAGGTCAGTTGTTGTAAGAGTTAATCCTGGGCTAAAACTTTAAGGTTTAAAATCAGAGCTGGTTAATAAAGTCAAATAAATAAGACCAAAAAAGCTACAGTTAAGTGGATTCAAGAGGCAAGAGATGTTATAAATAAATGGGAGTCTAAATATTCCAAAGAATCTTCCGAAGTGTTATATACCATTTCTATATGAGCTTTTTGTGTGTCAGTGTGAAAGAATTCAGAGTTATCAACAGATTCTTTGAGGCAGAGGTCTCCAAATGTTTAAAGTATTTTAAAATTAATTATGTTTATATTTTTTATGTATTCTATGAAATATATAAAATAAGGATCTAAAAATAGTAAGGTTAAAAATATAAATGAAAGCTCTAAAATTTTATTTTTATATCTTCAGTGTTTCTTCTTGTACAGCTCACCTGAATCCTTCCCTAAGGCAGCCAAACATTAAAAAAATATATTAAAAATTACCACTGGTGGCAAAAATGAAGGTGAAAAAAAATCTCAACAACATCCTTAAAACTATACCTCAAAACAGAAAATATCTGAGCCCAATCATAAAAATTCTAGAAGTCACTTCCATGAATTTTTTTTCTCCGAAAATAAATTTGGAATATTTTTATTGTGAATCAAAGAAAAAAATGAAAAACGATTCTAAACATTTCAGGTAATTTGTTTTGCTTTTATCTTTAAATTGTCTTCTTTTATGCTAATACTATATGCCACTAAAAATGCTTGTAAGATAAATATTCTCCCTAAAAATTTAAGGATTTTAGAAAAGCTATGTAAAATGGGTCCTATTTTCCATGTTTCCAAATACAAAATTTAAATTATGACAAAATTTATAATAGTTGCTAGAGGGAGGAGAGATTGATGGCAGATGATTTAGCAATGAAAATGTTTCAGTAGTACATTCAGAAGTTCTTCAGCCACTCACTTTTAATATACATCTTCTAAGCATAAAAATATTTGCCTCCAATTTTACAGTCTCAATTCTGGGAAAAGAGTTATCCTGTCCACTTTCTTTTACCATATATTAAAACATATGGTTCATTAGCAATAATTTGTTATTGACAACTAGTCCATTAACTTATTAAAATGAAAAAGATCTTTACCAAATTTGTAGTTTAAAGACAAAAAGTTCACATGTGAACGAATTTAAATACAGAAAACTTTTCTTAGTAATAAACTTATTAAATGTATTAAAGAAATATGACTGACTAGATAAGGTAACATCATGTTATTAAAATAAGGACCAAAAATGGAAGTTTGCCACAAATACAACAATTATTCATTATAAATATACATCATTTTAAAAAATTGATTTAAAATTTACTTAGTTGCCAACAAAATAGAAAATGGATTTAGACAAATCATAGAAGATACAACATCATTTATACAAATTTTGAGGTTAATACTAAAACTGGAGCACCAACAGCAAAATGGAAACTAAAAATATTGGCAAAGTACAAACAGGCATTCACATGCCACTCATGGAAATATAAAAGTGGCCTCACCTTTCTGGAAAGAAATTTGACAATATGCTTTGATCTAGAAATTACATTAGGAAATTATTTCAAAATTTAGAGAAAGATTTATGCATGAAGATGACATCACTATATTTCTGCACAAGAAAATATTTTAAAATGTTAATTGTGCTTATCATTAGATGGGTGTTCTTTTATTCTTTTAAATATATTTTTGTATATTCCAAGTATTTTATAACAAGCATGTATTAACTTTAGTCCAAAAATAAAATTCAAGTTACTTTTTAGAATTCCTTTTAACAGATATCACCCATTCTTCTTATAGAAACAAGTAATAAGTGTTTGCTATTTCTATTCCAAATGGACAGGCCTCCTATTCTAATTCTGGATTTTTTACTTCCCACTCACCAAAAACGGCAGCCCCCGCAACAGCACCAGAGTGGCGCTCTCATCAGAAAGAGATCTTAAATCAAATCCTAGAAACACTATTTACAGCTATGTTACTTTGGGCAACTATTCTTAACCTCAGTGCATCCTTAAATAAGACATACATAAATTTAGAGATTGAGATAGTTCCAATACCTCAGAACAGTTCAGAAAGGATATAAAGATAGAGGTGCAATTTAGAGGGGAGTGAGTAGGTGGGATTCTAAAATTAAAATACTAAGAATACAATTTGGAATTCAACCCAAAGAAAGTTATTGTGACATATTATCTAACATGATATGCAAGAGACTAAGAGTACCTTTTTCTTTGCTCTTCTGTATTGAACACCTACTACGTATGGCACACAAGGGACACATCATAGAAAAGGGTAAACAAGACCCCTGTTTCTTGATCATATAGACCACAGTGGCAGAGGTGGGGAATAAGGTGGTGGTAGAAGCTTGGCAGAGACAGATAAGAGTGGTGTATGCCATAAATAAAACAAAGTAATAGGGTAAATATTCCGAAGAAGGCTGCTATTTTAAATAGGATGGTCAAGGAACGTTTCTCTGCAAAGAGTGGGCTAAGACTTAAAGGATCAGAAGCTATGAAAAGACCGTGAGTCCAAGGGACCAGAAAGTGCAAAATAAAGGATTAGAAGGCAACCTGGCAGGCTCACATACAACACTGTGACCACTGTAAAATAAAACTGAAAATTTAACAGGGATCAGATTATATGGGGTCATGTCACGAAAAGGAGTTTGGATTTTATTTTCACTGTGATAGGAACCCACCGGTGTTTTTAGCAGAGTGGCATGATCTATCCTTTAAAGATTACTTCTGTTTATGAAGAGAGAATTCTAGTGACAGGATACTATTCTAGAAGGCCAAACATCAAATAGGTAGAATTGATAGCATTAATAGTGGCAGAAGCAAGTAAAATTCCCAGAGGTTGATTTCAGCCTTCTCAAAATAAGCACAAAGGTTTCTTTTTGTAAAAGCTCCCCTGGTTCACCAAGCCACACTGAGCCATATCTGGACTTCACACACTATCTCAGTGAGCACAGGAATCAAGTATAGTCAAATCATGTATTTACATAGCTGTTTTTCCTACCAAAGTACTAAAGATGAAAACAGGAAACATATCTTATCATCATACACCTAGCAGAGTGCCTGACACATACAAACTACTCAGTGAATGTCTGCTGATTCAAAGAATAAACACACACATTTAAAACAAAGTTTCTTGTATTCTTTTCCTACTGTTGCTGTAATAAAGTACACAAAGTGGCTTAAATCAACAGAATTGTATTCTTTATCAGTTGTGGATAAGTCTAAAATCAAGGTGTCTTTGGAGCCATGCTCCTAAAGAACTTAGGGGGGGAACCCTTCCTGGCCTTTTAGTAGTTTCTGTGTATCCCAGAAGTTGGTATTCTTGGGTTGAAAATGCATCACTCCAGTCTTTGCTCCATAAGGCCTCCTTCTCTGTGTGTGTCTGGGTCTCTAAGTTCCTCTCTTGTTCTTATAAAGACATTAATCATTGATTTTAGGGTCTGTCCAAAATCCATATGACCTCATGTTGATTACATCCGCAAAGATCTTAATTCCAAATAAGGTCACTTTCTGATGTTCTAAGAAGACATGGATTTTTGGTGGACAGTATTCAACACACTACACTATTCAGTATCACAATAGATTGCCTTATAAAGCGGTAATCTTCTCATTCCAAAAATGTTCAAAGACTGAGTAGCCAAAATCATTATGCTCAACAGAAGAGAGTTCTGAATTGACTTTGTGTGCCCTTTAACCTCTTTGGTTTTAATTTACTCATCTGTATGTTCAGTGGACTGATTTTTATAGTCTCTTCTAACATTTAATGTTCTATGATTCTGATTAATTTTTGAGAACTTTTTACATTTTATAAATACATTATGTCTCTCATTATATATGAGAGACCCTCATATTTTAGAAAATCATAGTAGAAAGCTTAACTTCTCAGCTCTGAAATAGGCAAAATATTTTTTGTAAACAATCCACCACCAGACTCATTTAAATTTTCATTAAAACAGAGTATATCCTCCCCGGTGGCGCAGCGGTTAAGCGCTGCGCTGTGGAGCTGTCGGCAGCGGCGACGCGAGTTCGACGCCCGGCCGGGGAGAATCCCACATGGTGCGGCAGACTCTCCTGCCTCGCCCGCTGCTCCCCTCAGCAGTGTATTTCTGATCTGCCTGTTCTGCTCCCCGCTCTGTCTCTGGTGAACCCTCTCGCCGCCCCA